>JAQIWE010002039.1:0-14098 GCA_034698565.1 Campodea plusiochaeta | reverse complement strand
CTATAATGACTTAATTTGTTAAGTTGAAAAGTTTGGGGTATCCTTGTGTATTTCTTGGTGACTAATACCCCAAACCTTTCAGCTTTACTATATTAAGTTCTTTTGTTCATTATTGCTAACATTGTTATTCCTCCACCAATTAGAAGTTTAATTTCATTTCATTTTGTAACTTTATGAATCTCTGAGAATGGTCAGAATTGCATCTATTACTGATTCTTGAAGAAATAAAAAATCATTACGAAAATAAAACGGAATTTACAATTTTCATCTTGAATGTGTATATCAGAAAAGACCAGATATAAACAGTTCTTTAAGAAAACAATACACTTGCTCTTAATGATGGAACTTTCTCATCAAAATACACTGCAGGTTTATTATATATCACACAAGTAGAGAACCGTGTCAGAGTCCAGCCAATTTTTTTTTAATATAATTATTATACATTTCTTCTGAGAGAGACGAATTCATCCATGTTTTAA
Organism: Campodea plusiochaeta; assembly: GCA_034698565.1. Lineage (NCBI taxonomy): Eukaryota > Metazoa > Arthropoda > Diplura > Rhabdura > Campodeidae > Campodea > Campodea plusiochaeta. Next base: position 13,619 of record JAQIWE010002039.1, on the reverse strand, counting down.
AAAGGGTGTTTTACGTTATAAATCCGAATAAAAACAGCAATTTCTGAAAATATTTCTGCAAAGAACCTTTGCTTTTATCAAGACTAAAAAATTGTTAAAAACTATTGTTTCTGCAAAGAACCTTTGCTTTTATCAAGACTAAAAAATTGTTACAAACTATTGTAACAATTTTTTAGTCTTGATAAAAGCAAAGGTTCTTTCGGATTTATAACGTAAAACACACTATTTCTTTCGGATTTATAACGTAAAACACACTATTTAAAATAATTATTATACATTACATAGAATAACGGCAGTTGATGCTCATAAGAGACAACAAAATTTTCTGTAAAAATATTACCGAAATTTAAACCAACGGAACTATAAAATATCACAAATTTTACACAAATCGAAACAAAATCCCCTTTAAACAATTTCACGTATATATACCAGTAAAAATCATACTCTATCCATATAACAAAACATTAAAGCTACACTTCCCCTTCGCTCAAAACGATCCTTCCTGACCAAAAATCGAAAGTAAAAGCATCTTTAAAGAACATAAAAGCCATTACCACTTCAAAATCATTACGTCTATCGAACAATAATACACTAACGATTTTTCCCGCTTTTTTTTCTTTTGTGTAGAGCAAGTAGAGGCGGGAACGAACGAAGGTAATCTGTTGACGTTTTAACGCTCCATTTGAGCACAATTTTTGCCCAGTGGCTCCGAATGCGGATAGAAGAGCAACGCAAGATTAGGCGTAGTAATGGAGTAGAAAATTGGGATTGTGTGCTTTTAAAGGGTTACCTGCAGCTAAATTGACTTTTCTGATATTATAACATAATATTAGTCTTCTTGATATAAATAACTCATATTATTTTTCTTACCTCACAAAAATCACTGGTTGTGGAGATATTCACAATGCAGGAAAATCAACTGTATAAGATAGCGGAGCAAGCGTGACTTAAAACAAGACATCTGTTGATATATGAATAAAATGATTAATTTGCATTATTTTTAAGTCGGGTTTTCTACTACTTAATATATATGTATTCTGATATGTGTTTTTCAGCGAATAATTTGCATATTTTAGCAAGGCAGCGAAATTAAACAGGATGATTTGCTGTACCTTGTGAAAAATCTATCGACTATATAAACAGAAATATCTCTTGATCCCTTGGGTAAAAAAAATGTCAAAAATTTTGCAAAAATTCTTAACTAATATTAGGTACAGAAAATCACAGAAAGCCGAAAATTCATTGTCTGTAAGTATTCCTTTTAGACTACATTCACAAATACAAAAAAAATTATTTTCATAGCATAATAAATTCTATTAATATATTTACTGCTTATGAATAATTTCCAATAGCAATGTTCAGATCGTATACAAGTCTTATAATCAACATGAAAACTCATCACATTTTTGGCACTTGTTACTGTTTTGGAAATATAATTAAAATTGTCTAACCTTAAGTGTCAATCAAGTATCGAAACCTTTCTCCATGAATAAGTAAATATTTATCTGGTTCACTGCTCCACTGCTGAAGTATCCAAAAACAACTCACAGTAAAGTATAAACAAAGAGACTCTCATTAGTATATTCTTTAGAACACCTCAAAAGTCAAAACTAATAAAATTTAATATACCGGGTGGCCCCAAAAAATGGGACACTTCATTTTTATAATTGGATATTTTCTGAAATATTGAAGCTAGAAAGATAAAATAAAAACCATGTGAAAGAACATCTTGTTATCTTTCCAAAAATTTATAGTTTGGCAAAATCCATGCCATATTACGGCCGCTACGAAATGGAAATACGGTATATTTCTACAAAATCTTTTTTTATTATTTTTTTTCTAATCCATCATAAACTATATAGCATAATTATATCTACTACTCTTTTACATTCTTTAATTATAATTAAAATCTCCTTTTCTTTTCTTGTCATTTTGCAAGATATCACTTTTTCCTATACAACTGCAGTAGTGGCCATTCACATTTTATTTTATCTGCAAGGCCGTAGCTACTGGCACACGGCACGAATTATCATAAAACCATATATTTTTTTAAAGAAGACAAGAATATCTTTCATTTGGTTTTTGTTTCGACTGTCTATCACCATTATTTCAGAAAATATGATGTTCTAAAAAAAGTCTCACTTTTTTGGGCCACCCTGTACAGAGGAGCGGTTCCAGATGGGGAAGATCGAGGTTGTCGAGCCCTGATTAACCACTAAGAAAGAATAAGAAAATCATAGAAATAAAATCGAAATTTTATCCTTTTATAATTATGTTATAAATAAAGAAATATTTGTATATACTCTGTATTCGATCTTATGAGCCCAAATCGATTAACTCTTCAAAATTGTTTTGACAGTAAACCCATTGTTGTCAACCTGTTTGGGTGGTTCAAATTCTCTATTTTCTATACAAATCGCAACTAGGTCAAATAATTTAAACATACTAACAAGGGATTATTAGTTGGTGGTTGTCAGAAACACCTTTTAATGTGTTAATTAATTTAGGCTCTTAAGATCGAATACGCAGAGTAATATATATTACTGTGATTAGTATAAGTCCTCCAAACAAACAAAAAATGGTTATAAAAATTTCTGCTGTTATGAATCTCTGTTTCTCTTAGTTTATTACACGTGAATTATTGGTTCGAATACTGAAACATTCTTTGTCCGGCATTTAATTACAAATCTAAATTTAATTTGTATTTTGTATTTCTAAATTTCATTAAACTTCTCCAATATTCACCGTAAATTTAAAAAGCGATTATATTTCAATTAATGCCGAAAGATTGGCTTGTCTGTTTTAAGAGACATTTTGTACTTGCTGTTCTTACGATAAAGGCAAAATATTGTGTTTGAAATATTTTTAAATATATTGTTCTAGATGACAATAGCAGAAATTATTAACCTGAAAATTACAATAATACATTTTTGAAACAATCATGGAACATTTTCAAAATGAATCTATTTTGGAAATGTTTAAAGGGTTATACTTGCAGCTAAATCGACTTTTTTGATATTATAACATAATATTAGTCTTCTTGATATAGATAACTCATATTATTTTTCCTACCTCTCAAAAATAACCGGTTGTGGAGATATTCACCTTGGAAAATACAAGCAAATAAGTTGCAAGGTAGCGAAGCAAGCGTAGCCCAAAACAAGACAACTGCTGATAGATTATTCATTTGCATTATTTTTAAGTCGGTTTTGCTACTACTTAATAGGTGCTATGATATGTTTTTCAGCAAATAATTTGCATATTTTCGGAAGGCAGTGAAATTTAGCATGTCGATTTGTGCTACCTTGTGGAAAATCTATCGACTATATAAACAGAAATATCTCTTGATCCGTTGGGTCAAAAAAGTCAAACTTTTTGCAAAAATTCTTTAATAATATAAGGTACAAGAAGATCACAGAAAACCGGAAATGCAGGTAAATGTAATTGTTATTATAATTTAATGAACAACGATACCAATTATAATTTGAAATAAGATGATTGTCATCGATATTATAAAAATATAATATCATATCACAATAAATCGAGAGAAATTTCCGTGTTTATATTTTACTACCTACTGACAAATTATTGTACTTTGAATAACCAGAATAACTTTTTCATAAAAAAAATTAAATTGCCATTGTTTTCTAAACAAAACAGCAAAAAAATAACAAGCAAAGTGATTACTAAAGAATTTTTCAAAGGAAGAATTAACTAGTTTTTTATGAAACAACTACAACAAATCTCCGAATTAAGTAATGATAATTTCATCAATATATTTTACTTAATTTCAAGAATATCCTTTCTACAGGAAAAAAATGTATAAAAATTGAACATCACTACAAATTGAGAACGATTAATTTATATCATTACCATATATGTTCTACATCATCAGAGAAATATGTAAAGTCACATAAGTACATTAACGTTCCACTCCACTCATTACGATGGAAGTGAATTAATAATTGAAACCTATTATTAAAATCTCATTAGTGAAAACAATGAGGTATTATCAACATTAGTATTTTAACTTCATTATTACTACTGTCTAATTATTAAATAATTGACTAACCACGTTACTGTTAAATATTTCAATTATACTTATTTAGTAATAATTCTCAATGCGATCGCACAAATGAAAGTTTACTCATAATGCAATATATGTTACTGCACCATATCAGAAGAAAAACTGCTTCAGTTTCTAATATTTTAGTGTAAAACTAGTTTGAATATTAACAACTATAGTGCCACACTGTCATTGTCTTTATAGTATAATGTGATTTATTGAATGTGTTTTGCTACCCTAGTGTAATCTAATTGGAAATATTCCAGTCTTATAATCATCCTACTGTACTTGAAATATTATTGTATAGTAAAGCCAAGAATTGAATAGATCTGTATTTCCCATTTGGTTGTTTGGTTAACATGGTCGTATTATTCATTATGAATTTTATACGTGGATCATGCTAGTAATTCTAATGGTAACGTATTAGCTGACTGTTTTATTATATTGTATATCATATATTAATTTTCATACTGTAGAATGATATTAATTTATTAATTTTGAGGAATAAGAAGCACATTGAAACAAGAAATTTACTATTATTACAGTGAATAGTTGACAATAATTATGTTATATGAGTATGATGCATTCATCTGAAGCGATATTTAATCCAATATATTATTCATACCAATACGCAAGAGTGTATTGGTATTCTACAGTAAAAGAACAATATCAAAATTTTCTGTACACCCAGCAGTATTTATCTGGGGGTGGGAGGAGAAAGAAGCTGAACCTTAAAAAAATACAGTAGGATCTGTGGGTGCTCTCCTATATTGTATATTTAGTTCAATTATATTATCCAGTATATCCAATAAAAGATTTACCTACCGGTCAAACAGTATGGACAAAAATTGTGTAATGCAGCGTGTCACAGTAACGGAACATAAGATTTTGAACTAGCATTATTGTTAAAAAAATGTTACTTCCGATTGAAGTGTATATTTCAGTTTCGAGAAAAATATTTGTCCCATTTATCATCTGTATGTCTATTCCAGATTTCCGTCTCTATTCTGATTACAATAACGTTCTATACCATAGGACAATCTGATTTCGGTCAAATACACCAGATCTGCTAGAAGTTGTAACTTAGAGGAATGTATAGTTTACCAAATAATGATATTTGTTACGATGTTCAAAACAGTGTATAAAAATGTTATGGTGAAAACATAACTAGTAAAACAAAATAATTTCACCACTAATTTCAAACAATACTCTGATCAATAAATATACTCTAACTATAAATATATACCTGTACAGTGAACAAATGCCAAGTTTATATACCAGATTGAAGACAAAGAGTTAAGCTTATGTGAAGATTGTGGGCTACATGGTTCAACTCCCATTACAGCTAAAATTGAATAATTTAACACATTATATTTCCTTTCTAAAAAAAATAATTTGACATCACCTTTTAGATAATACATCAAAATAATAAAATTCATTTTAAAAAATGCACTGAAGAATCAATAACTCTATTTATATCAGTTGATTAAAATTATATATTTCTTTGGAATATCTATAGTTAAGAACCAGAAACGTTTCTTTCTTCAGAATAGACACATTCAAGCAAATGCAATATTTCATTAATCCATTTCCAAATCTGATGAAAGATTGCAAATTGACACATTCCAAAAGCCTTAAAGAAAGTGCTGAGAAAAGATGGAAATTGTAGACATCCCTCTTTTCAAGCGGAAAAGGGGGAGGAATAGCATTCAATAAAGGAAATAAATTAACTTGTTTTGACGAAATCCCTTTTTTGAAATCATTTAAGCTTCTGAGTGGCTCTTTATATATTTTCTCGAGTATTTGCATTGGTATTATAAGACACTACAGTAATGTAGTGTGAAAGTGGTATAAAGTTCTATTGGTTTTGTGCTTTCAATTATTGAAATTGTTGTAATTAATATTTTACGTATGTACTCTGCTAACTGCTGATATTATTTAATAAGATAGATGGAGCTAATTTGTGAATTTCCTTCCTATGTGATATTCGGTTAGTGGTTATTATGATACGGCGGAAATTAAATTATAAGAACAGCACTTCATACTAGTTAGTAGTATGTTTGAAGCATTTCTGATTTTCATTATTTTCAGTAATTTAAATGAATGAATGCAAATTACATTATCCAAATTTACCTTATATCGTAGCATTCAGAAACTAGTTACTATACAGGGTGGCCCAAAAAATATGGGACACTTGGTTGAAATGGAATAAAATCTGGGATATTGAAGTTAGAAAATTGAAATAAGAAGTAGATGAAAGAGAATGTTGTTCTCTTTCTGAAAATATATGGTTTGATAATATTCCAGAACAAATTACGGGAGATACTGCCTTCGATATAAAATATCCGAAGGCATTGATAATGACTGAAATTTCAGAACGTCAATGTTGTTCTCGGATTTTCAGCAAAAAAGTAACAATACTTAAAGTAATATAAATTATTTATATTTTCGATAAATTCACATCATTCCATACACCATATATTTCATTTTTGTTCATTTCTTACTACTTTATGACTTTTAATAATTATTCTGTAACACATTGTTGCAAGTTGAAAAGTGGTTTTCTTAAAAAAGGTCATGTAGCCCATAATAAAATGTGAATGGTAACTTAATAAAACCATATATTTTCTGAAAGGCAACAGGGCACACTTTCATATTATGCTTTTTAATCCATCTTACAAGCTTCACTATTTCAGAAATTATTCATTTATAAAAATGCACTGTCCCATTTTTTTGGCCTATCCTGTAATAACTCCAAATTTATGCAATAATCTATTGAAGCAATTTCAGATATACAGTTGAGTCATTGCCGATTGGTTATAAAACAAAATAACTTTACTGAGCCATTCAGAAGCTAAACAAAATAACACTATCTTTTGTTCACCTTGAAACCACTATTAACAAGTTACAATATTATTATGACTTGTACATTGCCATATACTTTCTAAAACTATAGTTGTATATAAAAGTATCTCAATTTAAATCTTCCTAATTTCGCTTTATTTAGAAGATGCTTTTAGTAAACATGGTTAACATTTGTTACATTTAAGATATTAGTGGGGTTCGATCTTGATTGTAGGTTTCTGATTTTCACAATCTGCATCTGTAAATTTGGAAAATAATTATCAGCATTGATAAAATTGTTTAGTCATTGGAAAGTAAGATGTACTATGACGTAAATAAAGTTACTGGAATACTCAATAGATCAATATGTTCAAAATGACTGAATGACTCCTTTACAATAAAACAAAGGAAAATGAATGTACACTTTGGAAAATCCTTTTTCGCTTCTCATATCATTCTTTCTCTATGAGAGTTTATGTTAATCGATCCCTGCAACACGTTGTACAAACTTTCTTTTCGTCTTTTCAGTTCCACTTGAGAAATCACGAAGGCTTTCCTCTGTTACTCTGTATGTTCAGATGCTCACTCAAAAGGAAGATAGTTATTTCTATCACAATGCCCATTTTTCAAACTTTGAAGTGTTGTTTTCAGGCAGTAAAATCGTTTATCTCAACTAGAGCAAACAGAAAGACAATGAAAAATATTTTTCGCAGCCACTTCCAAAGGAAAGGAACTTTTTTTTCTTAAAAATGAAAGTCAGGCATTGCGTTTGTGAATCGTATATGAAAGTTGAGTAATATAATAAACAATTGGAGAGAGACAACTGTCATCGCCAATAGAGAAATGGCTGTATGGAACTTTATCTAGAGTTTATTTGTCACTTGGTGTGATGCTACTTTCAAATTGTTTTTAGGTGATGATTTTTCTTTTTCCCCAACCTTTGCTTGCTCTCAGAATAATCGGAATAAAGGCGAGTTTAAAACAATGTGTGAGAAACTATTTATAATCTGGTTAGTTTGATTAAAACAGTTCTTATTAATGTAACCAATGACGAAGCTGTGTGCCAATGTATATAGTTTTAAATGTTATTGATGTACTCGTATATTCATTGTGTATTTGAAATGAAAAAATAGTACTTTACTATCGCCATAGACCTACATATAGCAGGAACTAGAGGCCAAAAACTGCTACTGGAGGTTAAAAACTCCAAACTGTTCAATATTAAAATAATAATTATCTATAATTATGATGTACATCTAGCATAAAACCGAAACAATTTTGGCAATATTCTTAGTTTTCAGCTGGAAAATAATCATAAATGCATGTTATGATAATTATACTAAGTAATTTGACTAAAATCCTGTTAAGAGTTAAGTTGCGACCACAAAGGATGGTATTCTACACTGTAGAGTGTAGTATGACGGTAAAAGATTTTGTAAATTTATTTCATATGTGACAGTTTTTGAGTCTACAGTACAGAACTATTGAGAGAAATTAGTAATCACATTAAAAACCTTCCATTTACAAACGTCAAAAATATTTATTTCAATTGGGAAATTACAGATTAGCAGTACAATAGTTGCTACTCGCGTAATCGAATTTACTGAAGTCTGAAAAATGCAGAATTCGAAAGTACATACTACAGCATTTCCACATTATCAGTTTACATTATCAGTATTATATTTCCTTAGCAACGTATTAGTTTTCTGTAACCTTTTACTTAACCATTGTTTGTAACAGTGAAACTGATTTTTTTTTTTTTTTAATTTAGAATTGTGGCTATTAAAATACTCATTTTTAAAATATAAGCAGTGGGCTTCCTAAACTTTAAAATCAAACATTTAATTTCATTTTGGCAAACTTGAGATCAAACCAATCTGAAAAATCAGTTTCCCTATAACTCAAAACAAAAATAAGCACATTTTCCCCCAAATAATCCAGATAATCACTTCTACTGTATCTTCCAAGATTTCTTCATCACGCTGATCCAAAATTTTCCACTAGTCCCTACATCCCAACGGTTATTTAGCAAGGGTTGAATTTTTTCATTCTCATTTTCACTCTTATCTAGTAAGAAAATCCCTCTTTTCACTGTATATATAACCCCCCGCCCCCTCTCACCACATCACACCACACTTCTTCCTTAGGTCTATCTGTTTCTCATCCATTTTTGGTGGGAAAAGCATCAGCACCTCCTTCAAATAATAACTGTCCCTTTTTACGAAGAATAGGGGATTAAAGAAACGTTAGATAGACCCGCCTTCCTTTTCCTATATAACCCCAACTGTTACCTTCACTTCCTAGGGTTGTCAATGCCGTAGTAAGTGACAGGTAACTTAATGAATGGGGCATATTTTTGGGATGTTTGTAAATGTTAGTTGTGAGTTGATTTGACTCATTGTTGTTTCTGAATATTTTGAAGTGAAGACAGTTTATTAAGAATGCTTGTCAGGTTGTGTTTCTGATTTTTTCTGTATTGTTAGAAAGGTTTTACTTACGAATTGTTCGATGGTCAATTTATTCCAAATGATACAAGAAGTATACGTTTTTGCTCTTGATCACATGATGTTGTTCAAAAATCTTATTTTGATCCGTATTAATTCAGTTTTGTAATTGCTTCTGAAGATTTCTATTACTTTTTCGTATTTTTTAATGTTTTGAGGACAACATGTGCAGTTAATTTAATTATATTTTTCCACTAATTTTTATATTTTTAATAGGTCTGTCGATTACTGACTTCGTTTTTTCATTGGTATTATTAATTAATATATGCTGAATGAAATGGTGTTTGATTTCAATCAAATGAAATTATATAACCGGATTTTCCATTATCCTTCGTCAACAATTTCCAACAATATATTAAAATACGTATTTGATCAACAGCAAGCACCACCGTTGTTTCAAAAATAGCAATATAAGTAAGATTTTTTTATTTAGTTAAAAAAAATGATTTTGAATTCTTCGAATTTGTTTGCTATTTCAACTGACTCGGAACACTAAACCAGTTATTTGAAAACAAGAAAAGAAGTTAATTTATCATTTCATCCACGTATTATTAGCTTTGGTTTCAACCACCTTGCAGGTTTGACAGAGTTTCTGTATAAATATTTTTGATGAGTCTGTAATGAGGATGTTGCAAGCCAACAGGCAGCAGCAACTTTATCGTTTACAGCATGTTAGAAGAACATAAGACTATTGAGATATGGCCCTACAGACTGTCACAACTCAAATTTTTTTTTACAAGCACAAATATGGATTCTGCTGTATCTATCTCATAGTAATATTCCGAATGTCCAAATTGCTATATAACAACAGTAAGTTGAACTAAAGGTGGATTCTCCTGAAACTGAAATTCAGGGGGCTTAGAAAGGTGAACTGAGATTTTGATTTATTACTTCATAACATATCAGTACTACACATTGTAATGTTAGATTTAATTCTAACAGTAGGAAGTGAAATCCTTACCCTGGACCTAGAGTTTCTAACCCACGTTATGGTTGAGGAGGGAAAGGGAAAGTAACCCGCCCTTTCCTCTTTTCTTTTTCACATTTTGTGAGTGAAGACCGTCTTCAAGACGAGGTTCACTACTTGTAGAAGAAAGGACATTTTAGATGGCGTATGCGGCTCTGCGATCTTGAAGAATATAGCTCACATAAAAAGAAAATAGGTTTGTTTTATTATCACTTCTATGTTTGTTTTCTAAAATACAGTGGTATGTTTCGTGGAATTTATATACTTGTCTTGGAAAACATGCTGTTTATTGTTGTCTCAGAAACATGAAAAAATTGTGTTCTTAAATCTGCGGGTGATATTTTCTTATTTCATTAACTTTTTATACGAAAGTTGTAGGTAGTGCAAGATGAAGGAAGGGTTTTATGACTTCATTGACGGGGGCTGAGACATATAACCTTGTGGTTCTTCACTTTAAGATGAAAGGATATGGTTGAGAACACCAGTGGTAATCCATGCTAATTTCAGACTGCTTTTCTGATAGGCGAGAAGTTTTTAGTTTTTCATTTCAATAATTTTTATAATAAACAAATAACCCTATGAAACTCTAAAAAATATGTGGTCATTCCTGGGCATAATTTATTTGCGGCTCTTCATTGTATCTTCTCAACCTTGTTTATATCTTTCTCGTAGATTGGATTGGTGATCATACTAATGACTCGTTAAGTTAGCGAATAAGGTCAACCTTAAAACCAGTCAAATATTTTAATTTTTTTTACTTAGAAAGCAAGTTGCCATGCATGAGAGTGGCAAGTATATGTAAATTCACGGTTTAGCTAAAAGGAATTTTCTACTTCTTCATTTTCAATAAAATTAATACAAAACAAATTAATCAACATTAAGTACGAGAGAGAAACCTTCCGAGATCGAATATGAACATTTAACACCTCCATTTCCAAGATGCAAGAGATGAACATTTTCTAAAGCTGCTGCTACAATTCCATGTGGAATTGCACTTTTCTTTTGCCTGGCCTTTTTCACTTGTGATTCAATATTCTTTTTACATGGAAGTACTGTACTAATAATATCACCAAGTGCAAGAAAGCCAGAACAAGCTTTAAGCATCAAAAAGTCGCCCTCTGTTATATAAATTTGAGAAGGGGAGAGACCTTTAATGGAGTTTTCTTTTTTTTTCATTATCTTGTAGAAACGTTCTCTTTCTCACAGTAGCACATACACTCTTTATTCTGAGAATATAATGATCTCAGCCCCATAATTCTTTCTATGACATTTCGCCAGCGCTTGGGAAATATATCCTCTTTCCCTGTTTCCTTAAGGAAGCAAAGAAAAAGTAAGAAAGCGCTGCGTAGTTTTACTTCAGTTGGCTCTTTTTCGCATACAAGTACTTTTTGATCAATGGACTTCTCCTGAATACCATGATGATTCGGCATTCTTATTATTGTGCACCATAACCTATGGATATTCAATACAGATATACACAATGCTCAGATCACTTTGACAACATGTTATAATAATTTATTCATATTTTTTGTATAAACTATATAATTATGGTAAAATGAAGATATTATTTGCTGTTAATAAAGTGAACTTTACTTGGCAATAAAGTCTTCTTATTTAATAAGTAAAAAATAAAACAAAATAGCAACAAATATTCCAGGAAAATGTTTATAATGAATTATTATTGTGAAAAACATTGATAAATTATTTTCTATTCCTACCAGTTCATTTTTTGATTACGGTATAAAGCATTAAAGCTGTCCAATAATTAAATAAATGAAGGTAAGTCTTTAAATGAATATTTTTCATTTAAGTAGCTCCGATCAAATTAACACAGATAGATAAGTTGTTCCAAGTGTATATAACGAAATATCTAATAGGGTATTTCGTCTATGTCCTATAGTGTTGCAGTTAATATAAAAAACACGAAAGTTGATTTAATTTACTGCCATTAAGTTAGTATCATCAGGAAATGATCGCATCCTAGTATTATCCTATTGCTTCAAAGTTGTTTGGTCTAATGCGTCTAATTCAGTTTAATTGCTTGCTGAAATAATTTTGTAGTTTACATTAATCCATGGCTGAGGTGAATGCACTCAAATTCACTTGAAACTTGTTAACTCCTATAAAAATGTTTCTCTTTCATTTGATGAATTCTTACACAATAACACAAACTTCTAGAACTTCGTCGTGATCTTACTTATTTTGAACAACTGTTGGTGTATTCGTGCAGATTTCTTCACAAAACTTCTGCATTATTTTCATGGAAATTCCTTCAAGATTGTGCAATCTGATGTTTTACTTCTGAGAGACATGGATTCAATATTTTTTCAAATTTGCTTGTGTTGCGATTGATAAATTCATAAATGAAACAAAATCTTTGTCAATAATTCAGTGAAGATCCTTCACCTTTATCAGGACAGTATAAAATTTACAATACTTGACATTGGAATATGAACATCAAGACCAATTTTACACGTCCAATTTTTCAGATTGTAGGGATGATATTTGTCATTCATGACTTTTTTTTTACCTTTATTATTTCAGTTGATTCTTTGATCCGTCCGTCTGTCCCCCCACCATAACTCCGTAACAGCTCGCCCGATTTTAACCAAACTTTCAGAATAGTATCTGTCTAGCAATATATAAAACGTTCAGTAGTCAAAACCGACCTAGTTTTTTTTCTTTTTTTCAATTTTCATCTTCAGGTCAAAACTTTAACTCTGATTTTCTCCTAAACCACTTGGCAGATTTTAATGAAATTTTCAGATTGTAACAGTTTGTACAAGGGGAAATAAATTCCTTTTTCATAACCGACATAGGTTTCGAATTTAAAATTTACATATTCAAATTCTTTCTTGATTTTCTCCGGAACCACTTATCGGATTTGAATCAAATTTTCAGGATTGTATTAATATCACCGCATAAAAATGTTCAGTTGTCAAAACAATCCTAGGTTTCGAATATATAATTGTCATCTATCTAAGAATTATATATTCTGAAATTTCGATCGATATTCGTCGAATTTAGGTCGAATGTGAAAAATCGAAATATATATATATATGGTTCGCTATACCGATCTCACGTCGTTATCGGATTTATCGACACGATATTCGTCACAGTTCGATCGATCGACTCAAAAATAAAAATGTGGTATCAGAGTACTATTCTGAGATTTTTTTCTTTACACTTCCCTATACCTATCTCTAGCCGTTTAGGAGCTGTTTCTCGCGACGGACAG
>JAQIWE010002038.1:0-14100 GCA_034698565.1 Campodea plusiochaeta | reverse complement strand
TTTATGCAAAATAATACTGGATGCTGTAATATAAAAATAATACTGGACGTTTTGCTATAAAATAATATTGCAGGTAATTTGTATTGTGGTAAATTTCCTTCTTCAAACAACTTGTTCATCCTCCAGAACTGAAAAGAAAGGAATGGTTTTAATAATTTGAAAGGCCATACTTAGAAAATATGCAGCACTATATGAAGCCAACAAGGTGAACCTTCACTACAATTATCTTTAAAACATTTAAAGTTAATTTCTCAATGTTTTTTCAGTGACCGAAGAAGAAAATAAGTCGAGACATCTAGTGGTAGGCATGTTGCAAATTTTCACAAACGGTGCATAACAGGTTGCCGCTAATCGCTAGTCTATAGTTAAAATTCGTTTATGTTAGCACAAACTAATTGTATTTGTGAACTTACCTTATTTTAGCTGAAGTACTGAACGAAGTTTAACCACACAGAACAAAAGAGAACAGAATGAAAGTAACAGATAAACAAGATTTAAAATACGAATTACAGAACCGACGCTACTGCTGATACACGTGCAACCATGTAGTCCGCTAGTCTCTCGCTCTACCCTATTGAAAGGGAGACACCTTGTTTTAAAAAAAGAAACATTTGGAGGTCATATGGAAACTTCTTAATACCTTCAATTTCACAATGTATTATTTTGTAAAACCTTCAAAAAACATTATCTGTAATACATAAGAAATACATTTGAAAACCTTCAACTATGTATTATTTTTAGGTTTTTCTTAATACCTTCGTAATACCATCAATTTCACAATGTATTTCTAGAAAAAACCTCTGGAAGACCTTTATAATACATTGGGAAGGTATTCAATTCCAATGTATTAAATGGTTAAAACCTTCGTAAAACCTTTAAAATACATTAGACCCTTCAGAAAACGTTCGAAATACATTTAAAATACCTTAAATTTTCGTAAGGGTGATGTTCAAGAATACAAATTACAGTGCGAAAAACTTAGTGATATTTATGCTATCATTGCTATGGATCACTTGCTCCTCCAATGAGCTACAGGAAACTCCAAGTACTATAACACAGCATTTCAATAATCTACAGTGTAGATCATACAGAGCAAACATATTAGCACTACGTAAAGTTATAATTACTTGATACAAAAACTTATATGAACATTGATTATCGAATATTGTTATTAGTCTGTGATTAACTCTCGCGGATGAGTCCACAATACTCATTTTAGGTTCTTCAAATTAATGAGTAAATAATTATTATTGCTTATGGGATTTATGTACAAAAAAGTAATGAGAAAGAATAGAAACCAATCTTCATTTATACTTATTTTTTTGGGAACGAACAAGTGAAAATGTGAGAGTTAACCTAGTACAGTATAAATGTATAATTGATTTATCATTAAGAAAATTAGGCCAATAAAATTAGTATTGAAACAGTTAGCGGTGTAAGATTTGGTTGGGAATTTTTTTTTTATTGTTTTAGATTGGATTTTCGAAAGAAGTTTAAGTTAGCGAACCTGCTTCTATTTGCAGTGATTGATTATAGCGTAAGCTTCTGTGGCCTCCACTATTAAACCAGCAATATGGAAATCGTGGTATAACGACGAGAAGTATAATTTTTATTATTTACTATGCAGCTAGAAGAAACTAAATCAAGTAAATATAATATATAAAAATTTAAATAAGCTTCCGCATATTTTTTTTTTCCAAATCGGGCTAAAAATACCTTCGTTATATGAACTTACTGCTACTTACTAAAGGGTCTCTCTAAGGATATTCGCGCAGCTCTGGTGGCTGACCTGTAGTAATCTGCGCAGGATTACTGCGATTGGCTGCAAAAGTATTTTTGCTTCGTATTATTACGAGTTTTTTCCAAAGTAAATTAAACAACAGAATCCATCACAAGATCAGCTGATTGGGAGAGTATATTTCTCTGCTCTTAGAAATTTGCCATCTTATCTTCAGCGTACTTCTACTAATGAATAATACCAGTATGAGTAATAGCAAAAGTTGAATACAAAAAATAAAGTCTTTCGAGAAACATTTATTTGTATTGGATGAAAAAGTAACACCCTTATTTTTTTTATTTCGTTTGGTAGCAGTGAAGTACCGAATTATAAGAAATGTTGTCTTTATCGTGTTTCCGAATATAAAACCCCTTGTCTTATTTCAAACCCTCACAAGATAACAACCGGTGGTTGGGGTGAGGTTATAACACATGATGAAACGACAGAGTATGGTGGGAGGTGCCAGACTGTATCAATGATTAGTTATTACCAATAATATACGTGCCTTTTTGGTGTCAAAATGTTCAATACTTAAAAGTTACAAATCATATCCATTTGTTAAAGGATCCCTTTAAAGTATAACGCAAGAAACACAGATACCGTCGTTTACACATTTATGTATATGAGCATTTTTCTTTCTATATACTATATACGATATCCTATATATGAGCTCGTAATATACAGGTTAAGCATTGGATGACTTAACGTTGAAGTAACAAAAAGGCTAACCGCACTACAGTAGTAGTAGTAAAATGTCTGTTTAAAATCTTGCTTAAATTAGACTGATTCATCAGGATTTCTCTTGATATTCGTTTGAATTTGGGTCATTTCGTTTGGTTTCATTGATTAGCTTCATTTCGTTATTTGTTTCTACATAATTTCTCCCTAAGGTATTGAGAGACGCTGGTTCCTAAATTCAAATGAGAAATCAAAAATTTTACTCCAATGCTTATTCCCTCAGATTATTATTCTGTTAATATTTTAAAAAAAAAGTTTAAACAGACCTATAGTAAAAGGTAAAACGGATAAAATTATTTTAATAAAGCAGGTTATATTTTATTATTTGTTTTCGCAGTCAGAAACATAACATTACGTCACAATCATAATGATAAAAAAAAACTTAAAAGACTTGATTGAAATAGACAATTTCAGGGCATACCTTGTCCTCTACTATAGAGAAGCGCAGGCTAATTCCTAAAGTAATTTATATAACTATCAGAAATTCGATTATACATCCTAAGCTGATGAACATTGATATGAAAACCTGTAAAAAAAAGTTACAATTTCCGTAGGATTCGAACTTGAGACCCATTATGTAACAATTAATCAGAATAAACCAAATGTTTCCGGTAATGCCGGTCACCAACTATATTAATTTCAAGCATTTATTCAAATAGGTTACAAATGAAATATTACTTTACAAGTTTGAAAATACATTATTGTAACGTAATAGATTATTAGTAATTACAAGCTGTATTGATAAATTTATTAAGCTTATTTGTACGGTCTATTATTTCTTTTAAGAAAAATTTATATATAAGTTTATTATAATACGGTATATAACGTACAGAAAATTAACATTTACTTTCATTGCTTTGAAATATATGAACGAACGCATTTCAACTGAAGCTCTAATTTTAAGAACAGCCCACTTTCTTATGTTCTCCTTTTTTTAACAACAGCACAACTTATTTATTGTGGTGTAAGGAACAAGCTGTGGAAGCAACTACATGTGAAATTGCCTGTTAAAGAATTACTGGATTCATTTCGATATCTCACCCTACTGACCGAAACTATTTTATCAGATAAAGAAGTCTTTGTCACATATATTGAAGTAATTCCAAAGCCATATTTCTCATTCTCAACTGCCCCACCAGCAGTTTCATAGCATAAAGTAAGTCAACAAGCTACATTATGGAACTTAGAGGGGAAAATAGTATGGGGGAAAAGAGTCACTAGAGGCAGATAAAGAGCTCAGAACTAAGTTGAGATGAAAGCAATTTATTCCTAAAGAAATTTACTATCACAATTTGAAAGGTCAGTAGAAGGATGTTCGACAGAGTGACGCAGTGAAAAAGTGATGGCAAACTCTGTTTTCAGAAAAATTATGATGTTTCCCAGTTAGTTACAGAAAATTGGTTTCAATTTTCAAGTTATATGTAAGGGAATGTTATGTGTGAAACAATTATGTTGCTCGGTTTAATTCTAAATACAATTTCGTTCTTATATACACAGATGTAGAGTCCAGATCTCCTCTGTATGTTTCTCAGAAAAATATTTTGCAGTCCCAGTACTGTCCAGAATATATTAGAAAACTACAGTTTTTATTGCAAAGTAAACTTCGTTGGATAGTTGAAAAGAGGGAAGATTTCGCGCCGTTTTGTATTGCTATATTAATTTTCATTATAAATATTAAAATTGGTTAATGAAAATTACAAGAAAAAAGGTTTTACAATTGTTTCGGTTCCAAGGTTTGGTAAAACGAAAATTATCCCTCTGAGTAACCTTAACAATTACAGGACATTTCCAAATCGAACATTTTCCACTTCAAAAAACAAATCATTAAAAAATATATACAGTATAAGATTTCAATAATTATATATTCTTTTGAAGGGATAAAAAATGCCGTTTTGTATAAGAAATTTTGCGTGAAGCAACTCTTCGTGAAAACTAGATCCCAAAGTTTGCTAAATATACACTCAATAAAAATGGGCATTGCACCCATTTGTTTTTAGCTATATATATATAAAAAAAATTGTGAAACAATATAAAGTATTTCCTGAAAATTTTAAATAAAATGTTCTGGTCTTTAAACTTTAATACGTAAGAAAAACTTGATGCCCATTAATACTAAAAAATTCAAATTAACAAATTACTGAGAGTTTTAATCTGCATATTGGAAGCAAAAAAGTGAAAACACGAAAACATCAATTAGAAAAAACAATCACTTTAACCTAAATTTTTTCACTTGATACCAACATCACTTTCTTCTCATTAAATGCACCACCAGATAGTCAGAAAAAAAATTACCCCGTATGTAAAGACACGCAATCTAGATTCGAAATACCATTAAGCTTTATTGTTGATCTTAATCGCTTTATTTATTTTACTAAAGCGAAGAGAACGGAATATCAAGTTACTTCCACGCTTCCTTGTTTTTGCTGAGGGTTTCCTATTTTCTGTTCAGCAAGCCATTTGGCTGCATTTTGTTGTGTATCACTCCAAGATTGTAACGCTCTCTTGTGTTTGCAAATGCTATGTTGAAGTACTGTAGAAACGGAGAGAGAAGAAATTGTTTACTTAATTTAATAAAGTACGGTACGTACTGCTAGCTCTGTGTTGTTTGTTTAAGTAAAGGCTGTATAACTTGTGTGGTAAGATGTGTTTACTTTTCAAGACGAAGATGAGACTATGCTAAAGATATCATTGTCGATTTAGTGCATGAACAATATTGTGTTGCTTTAACAAAGATTATATTAACTGATAAATGGAATGCTTGATTGTTTTCATCGTTTGTTCTAGTATAATTGTATTGAGAATAATCATTCAAGAATTTATGTGGAACGATTATGTTTTAATCTCGCAATTTCAATTTATTGTGATGTATAATGTCTTTTATATCCCATACTTATTTAGCATCACATCTTCTTGCAAAAATGGCGTTGTCACTGGTCCAACATCCGCCTTACAGGATACAGCATCTGCACAGTAGCACCCACAGACTTTCACCTAAGAAAAGTCTTCAGAAAGAGCAATTCGATAATACATCGGAAACAGAAAAACTCTTCTATCATATGAAACACTGAATTATAGTGGGTGTTCAAAGAATTTTCTTGAAGTAGCGGTGTCACAAGCTATCACTACTTATGGAGTTTATTTTGGATACTACCAACTTCGCAACTTGTATGGAATAATTATGCTGACGTGTATGAACTGTATATGTATTCTTTGGTAAGTTTCATATTACAAATGTATTAGATATGACCTTTAAAAAAAGATTTCGTAAACCTCTGGAATAACTAGTGTACATTTTTTTCAATAATTTTCCTTGTCAGTTTCTATATAGCTTTGTCACACTTATTGGTTCAAACTGACTTATTCCTGTACCTTATTACGCAGTAAAACTGGTTCTATAATAAAGATAAAAAATATACCGTTTAAAACGTAACAAATGCGCTTCAAAAAAGTTATGTTGTTTAATACTATAAGGCAATAAAATATAGTGTATACATATTTCCATGAATATTGGAACTCCTGTATAGAAAGCTAATCCAATCTAAAAAAAATGGAAAACCTTCATGGCAATTCTACACGGAAAAAATATCCAAAAAGTTTTATTTGTACTAATAAAATTATGAACATGAGTTCGTTCGTATATTTTCAAATAACAAAGTAAATGTTGATCACTATTAGGTAACAGGAAATATTTTACAAAATGCATATAGTATTCACATGAACTAATATGAAGCACAGCGAATATCGGTTATAAAAATGATATTATTCTACGAACGATGAAGAATTCCAGGCTTCCATGACAATAGAATACAATGAAACCAAGTGAAAGATCAATAAAGAACTTTTATATCTTTTAAATACGTCGTCTCTGGAAGGGTCTCCTGTTCATGCCTTCGTCTCGAAGGTCTCAACCTTTTCCAACAGTGCAGAAAAATACTTTTAACGAAGGGTATAACCTCCCAGACATGGAAAGAAAGCGAACGTGTATTATATATCACTCAAATACAATGTCGTTAGGGTTTACTAGAAGAAAATTTCGTGAAGGATTGTCCTGAATAAATTATGTGCAACATTTTTTTTTTTTTCACAGTAAATTTTATACAACATAATGAATTTTTTAGTTACATTACATTAAAAATAAATTGCTTCCACAATATGTTCTCATTAGTTTTAATCAATATCTAATCAATTTACAATCTTGTTTACTGTTGTCTGAAATATAAATGTAGCTATTAAAGAAATTTAAACCTGCAGCAAGTAAACTGGTTTATATGGAATATAAGATTATAAAGTGACCAAAAATGAGATGGTAAAGCAAACAGTAACAGTAATAATTCAATCTATAGTACCTTTGTCCATCAGCATAGAGTATCTCTAAAATAAGATAAAATCAATTGGTTGAAACACATTGTATTGCTAGGAATCACAGGTGAAATTCACCTACACAGAATTGTGATTTTATTATATGCGCAATAAAAGTACAATACATAGGTTAAGAATTCGACGAATAGAATATTGATGAGCATATTGAAAAGAACAATAAATCAGTTTTTATATTTCATTCAGAAATATTGCACGCATATCTTTAAACAAAGGAAAAACACCTACACAAATATTATTTCTTCGTTGTGAATGATGCAATTCCGAGAAACAACCAAACATAGAAACCACACTTATGAATAACGTCGACCCAAAATTGCTCTTTCAAGCAAAGAAATGTATTCTGCATTTTTGTTTAAAGGCTACTTCTTTTCACAAATACAAATAAAAGCAATATATGAGTGTTGTAAAAAAGCAGCGTCAAAAGAGAAGGGCGAAATCCTAAATATATTGGAATTTCTATTCAACATTGATCGTCGCTTTGTAGACACCAAAATATATTTTTGGTAGAATAGTTGGCGGACATTTTTGTGAGGTTCAAAAAAGCTTTTTAATAGTACAAAGAAATACCTACAGTCCAGGGATACGCATCAAATCAAAATATCTATGAAATAGTGCCGGCTTGGAAATTAAAATTTCAATAATCATGTATAGAAATGTTTATTTTTAGATTACTTTATTATCTTTAACTAAACATAACACTGCATTTAACAACATCACTGTTTGCAGAAGTAATTTGTTATATTAAAGCAAATTATAAGATATCTTAAGTATTCTTATTGCAGTTGTGTAATAAAACTTAAAAAAAAGTCAGTAGTAAATAATTTCAGGTGAAATTGTCATCATACGATGTTATTCTTTGTCTGAAATATAATTTTTACATTTTCAGTTATGGAAAATAAGTCTTCACATTCTACCAATTCCACATAAATGATATGATAATAACAATTATAGTGTGAGTATTATATGCAGAAAATTGCGGATATCAGATGATCTAAAATATGTATAGTTTCAGAGAATAATGTCTTCCAAGTTTAAAAGAAAAGGCATGCATTAAAAAAAAATGTCACTGCAATTGTATTAAGTACTTTAGACCAAGATAAATAGTGAAAAAATACAGCTTCAGCATCCCTTACTAATTAAAAGATAACCCTGAGGAAGAGTAAAAGAATTAAAGCAACAGTTTTGTCAGCAATAGTCAAAGTTGCTTATTCATTTAGGAAAAGGTTTTTGTGTAAATAATACACCCATAAATAAAAATTATTTATATTGCTTGTACACAATGCAAAATATTGTTTTCTGTAAATAACACCGTTCATCATATTTTAAATGAGCAAAATTTTAACTATTCATAACTACCCCTTACTTCCTTTTTGGTATTATCATTAGGTAGCAGTATAGTCAGTAATATTTACATACAGTAGCAAGACAAGAGTGGATATAATAATATTACTGATTAGTTAATTCTTTAGTTTTTCCTTTTATAGGTTTCAGATTCTAAAAACAATATGTTGGATGCCAGTTTTGAGTAACACCATTTTTCAGACCATAAAGAGCAACTTACAATCCAGTTCTTGTAAAACTCGGCCACATTCTGTAAAAGGACTTTGCTCTCTGCTATGTTTTTTTCCTTGACTATATCGAATGACGATGTGAAATTGAGGAGCATATTTTCTTTCTGTCATTGTCTCTATAGCTATCAGAATAAGGGAGTTTCAACTTTCACCAGACATGGTTGACGGCTGAGCTAGACCTGTAGACTGAAAAATTACATACTGTGGGTGAGGGTGACCTTTATATGACATATCATTTGTATTCTGCATATTCGATATAATGGTTCTAACAAGAATATGAAATGGAATCATCAATAACGGTATTATACTGTATATTACACTATAATCAGCACGCTTTCTGGGAAATATTCATGTATACACTATAGTATGTGATTGCTGGTACAGTACAGGGTGTCTATAAAATACCTTTACAATTTTGTTTCCTAATAACTCAAAAACTAAGAGAGATAAATCGATTAAGTTTTTTTATTATACTCATGCACTACTCAAGTTTTTTCCTGTTCATTGGAATACATTTTGGCTGCATGCAATGAAGCGAAAAACTGTGCAATTAGTAAACATGACAAAATCAAGAGAAATTCCAACGAATAGAGTAGTTTAACGTGACTAAATTAAACACAGAGGTACAAATAAAGTTCAGAATTTTGCAAAATAGTATGCACAAGTCGTTTACTGAGATGTCGTCTTCCAACAATGGTTCGTGCTACCTGTATGAGGTTATATCAGTTCGCGCACATCTGGATTTGCTATAAACATACTCTGTTTGTATATAAGTGAATTTCAGGTTAAAGTGCTACAGTAGATGATGTAATCACTGTAAAACAATATTTTCTGATGGAAATCAAACTTAGAGAGATTTTGAAAACCATTCAAAAAATATTCAATTTTATCACTTTTAGTTTTCACATTATTAAGAAATGAAATTGTAAAGGTATTTTATAGACACCCTGTATATCATAGTTGGAATGAACAGTCTAGATTTAGCGGACGGAAAATGTGCAAATCGAGTTCTGGTGGAATCTAGATTAAAAAAAACTCTGTTTTCATTTTCAATACAATTGCTTTGGATCACGTTGAAAATTGTACTTCTAACTAAAATATTTACGAATTGTCTTTGTCTAGTCTGAATGAGCTTAGGAATTACACAGCTGGAGTCTCGTTTTTGATCTCGTTAGACTACGTAGGTATTATAAAACAACAGGCAGAGCAGGGATGAAAACCACATGAAGCTTACCCAATGTCTCTGTAGGGGACAAGAAAGCATGGTCTCTATACATCGATACCTCACATACAGTATCCCCACCTCAAATTATCGTGATGAGTAAAACAAGAGTTAGTCTGAAGATTATTTGTTAATAATGAGTATAAACATTTTTAACGGTACACAACAAGTCACTTTAAAATTTCCTGGTATATCAATATATGAAATAGAAAGCAACATATTTATAATGATTATCGCAAATATTTACGCAAATATGAGTGTTATCGCAAATATAGTTGATATGATCGCAAATATTTACAAATATGCATTGAAAAGAGTAATTTTGATTATTTAATATTTAACACTTCAGTACTAATATAGCTTATAGAAAAAAATAATGTTATTTCAGTTACACTAATTTTATTACCGCCCTATATATATTTATTCCTAAAATATTCAATATATATATATATATTGTGTATAAACAATGCACAAAGCATATAATTATTGCAAATTGTGGACTGCTTTAATGAAAGCGAAAGAACATGATAAATGGCATGTTTATTGATAAATTAATGCACGGATCTACATATCCGCCCGTATTAGCGTAGCAAAACAGCGAAAATAATACAGATTTTCGACCACAGTCCACTGAGGATACCGATCCGAGGTGATATTGCTTCGTTACAAAAAGTTTGCATTTCAATTAATATTGTAAGTATCAAAGAAATTGTGAAATTATATTATGAAAATAAATGAAATATTGTATGATATGTTCTTTCAATTGTCGGAAAACACATTACAGTTGCGATCATCGTTTATGCAAATTATCCACTTTACTTCATAGTACAAATTTGTCTCTACAATTATTAGGACAAATCAATATTTTCAAAATACACGTTAACTTCATTTGCAGTCTAAATAAAGAGGAGCAATTTTGCATTTTCTTTCATAAGAACACTGTTTTGATTATATGCTTTATATACTAATTGAGTTACAATTGTTTGTCCGCCTCTGTAATATTACAGACATATTCTCTCTTTCATTCTATATACTATAAACTCGTTTTAGCGTTGGAAAAATTTCTAAAGAATCTACAAATGGATTTAAAACTGAAGATGTATATGACTTGCATTCTAAATATTCAGAATTTATTTTCATTTTAGTTTCCGTTTCTTGTAGTTAGGTAAACGACGTTTCACTAAAAGAATTGATACAAGTAGCTTTATGTCAATATTATTAGAAAGAAAATGTTCCAAATCACATTCTGTATAATGCATGTTGATCACTGTCTTCTATTTACGACATTACGAATGTTAATGACGAATATCTGGATAAATTAATGGAAAAGAAAACAAGAGATTCCCTTAGACCTATTTATATACAGTATGTATGGTAATTGATGTGATTGTTGTAACACAATTAAAGGGTTACCTGCAGATAATAAATTTACAATTTTCTGTGGTCTTCTTGTGCTTTCCATTATTAAAGAACTTTAAAAAAAAAGTTTGACATTTTTGACACAATCATTTAAGATATATTTATATTTATAGAAATGCTACAAAGTACAAAGTAGCACAAACAAAACGAATCATGCAGGTTCCTTTCTCATTGTTGCGATAATAATCAAATTACTTAAATGCCCGTTATTTTTCAGCGGGAGTTCCCGTTTTCCAACACAGATTAAAGGTCCCTTGAGAAGGCGAGTACAATACAGAACAAAAAAAGTGAAACGGGGCATGTGTACGGGAAAACAGAACCTCCTGCTGATAAAAAAAACTACAAGTTTAAAGAAAAACATATATCAAAATGCATCTATAAAATAAGAACCGAATTGACGCAACAAATAATAGTCAGTTTATTGAGATATCAGCAGTTGTTTTGTTTTGGGTAGTGTTTCTCAGTAAAAAATGGAATCCTAGTATGGAATTTTTTATTACCCAAATTACGTTTGTAGTTTCGAATTGAAAAATAATTGCCAGAATTTCGATTTTTTTTCTCAAAATAGGAAATTTATTAGAATACTACACACCGATTTAAAAATGAGAAGTTCCCAGTTCTCGGGTAAACGTTTCCCAATATGAAAATATTTTACTCATTTCTTGTTAATTTCCAAAATTGTGAAGAAAAATCCCAAATTGGAAATTAACCGAATCCTTTTCTTGATAAACCATTTACGAAGGCTTCCTATTTCATAAGTCAAATGGTATAGTGGTTAGAGCGTCTGTCTGCCAATTCAAGGAACCGGGTTTAAATCCAGGGGTCGGCAGATTTTTTTAGCTTTAAATTTGTCTTAAAACAGGAAAAATAAAATCCTGAAATGGGAACTTAAAATTTCGCAAAGTTGAAAATTCCCAGAATGGGTAAAATAGATTCCCATCTCTGGGTCATCCGTTTTGGAGTCATTTTTAACCCAATTTTGGTTTTCAGTTTTAACTGTATTTGCTGACTACCTTGCAGCACATTTCCTAAAGCCTATAATTTATCTCTACTACCTGTTATTTTTGAATGGCAAGATAAATAATTTGAACCATTCATACTATAAAGATTAATATTTTATTATTAACTAATAAAGCTGAAGGTAGCCCTTTAACAAAAGTTTCACATGAACAATGAAAACTGCACATATAATCTAACAAACGCTCACGCTTTTGTTGACTATTTGCTATGTACAATAATATTACACTTTAAGTAATTTCAAAATATCATTAATTAATGTTGAAAGGAAACTTAAATATACTCTATCGTCAAAACGTCTAGTGAAGAAGAAATTTCACGATTTACGTTAATTTCCACTTTACCTATCGTCCTTTATAATACAGAGAGTTGACGATAAGCTTTTATGGCAATATTTAATAGCGTTTACCAGAGAGAATCGTATTAAGAGTTCACATTATTTAAAGCAACACTTCAGTAGGTTCGAAAGATGTGGAATTATCTTTTTAAAGCTTTTCTTTAATACCTCTCATTTACGACTTTTGACTTCTATTATAATTCCAATCGAAAATTCACATGAAAAATATTCTCGGTTTGGTTTCTCTATGGCTTTGATTTTGAAGAGAAATTAAATATTCTAAAGTAATTAATCAGGTTGAGCCAAAGGTTTGGAGTACCATCTACCTATATATACGGATGAAAATAAAAATATCCTGGTCAAAGGAGAAAACAATAAGAAAAAGTGAAATATTAAAAATAAAGAAAAAAAAAGCTGTTCAGAACTTCAGATATTAATATGAAGTTCCAAATCGTTATATATCTCTGTTTGCATGTTTAACTGCAAATCTAAATGTTAAAAAATATTGTTTTTCTTTATATTTAAATTTGATAAGGGAAATATTTTCATCCATAAGCTGCATAAAATCAAAATTAAGGGTTATTCTTTCACATTTTTTCCTTCTAAGAAAAACTCCTAATTTTTCCATCAGTCGTTACAGAAAAAGTTTAGTCCTCTTTATGAACTTCTCCTCGATCAATAAGTTTCATATTTTCAATATATTGAGGGAACAATTATTTTTTGTAAAATTTGTCAGTCGATTAATTGATTTATTATGTACTTCGTATTGTTCTCTGTTTTCATTGATAAACTATATAGTCACTATTAAAGCATGCTATTAAGTTTTATAAATATAAATTTTGTTAAACTACAAATAGAAATTTTATTTTAGAGAAGCAGGTATTCCGCAATTCATTAATAAAGATACGAGTTTTGAAAATGTACTAATTTTTTTATATTTTTTATAATTTTCCTAAAAAAATGGATTTCTTAGAATATGCCAAGGTGTCCTATATCCTATTACGTATGTCTATGATTTGTACACATTGTTTTAGAGAGATAGTTTTTTTATATTACGTGGATAGTTACAGGGATCCCAGAACTCCTTTTCGGCACGGGGGGCGAGATCAGACTTAGAAGAGGCGAAAAACAATAGATTCGGGCGATCGAATCTACTCAGGAGGGGGAATTTTTTCTCTTATGGGATGATAGAAGACTAATCACACCACTAAGTGACCAAACTGAAAATGGCTTATGATTAGTCTCAAACGAGACAAATTATATATAGGCAAAGGATATACATTTTTTAATATTTCGTATACTACTGTCGTACTGTTACAACAATTTATAAATAGCATACCAATTTGAAACAAAATGTTCAAATATAACTTAAAAACTATAAAGGTTTATTAGCATTTTAAAGTAGACCTGCTACGCTGAATAAGGTGAAATATATTGTTTAAATTTAGAGTTACCGAGAAACTTAACATATATCAATGACCGAAGAATGATGCCCTACTGTATACTCTGTTGTTAAAATATATCCCATATTTTTTAAGAATACACCCCTATCTTTCTTGTACAAGGTAATACTATACATCACAAGCGCATTTCCTTTTCTGTTTCCAATTCATATTGCTAGAAGCAACTATACCTCCCT
>JAQIWE010002037.1:0-14100 GCA_034698565.1 Campodea plusiochaeta | reverse complement strand
GCCCCCCCCCCCTATTCAATTGCAAGTAATAAAATCTATACGGCACCCCTACATAATTTAATAGACGCGAATCGTTTATTTGTGTGGTGCGGACAAAAGCTCAAGTGTGCTCGATACAATTAATCGATTGGCAAACACGAAATTCAAGATGCAAGTGCTGTGTGTATTTTATGGATAATAGTAGTCTATTCATTCAACTTTCCACAAAGAAAGACATTTATAGGCCCCTAGTAGGATTTTGTACAGCAAGTCTATATACGTACAAAGATTAAAGCGATTTTCAAATATAAATTTCCTTAAAAAGCTGCATTTTCTTTTTAAACAGACTTTTGTGATTATAAATGGCAAATAATATATATAACTGATTTAACAGCTTAGAAAAATTAATAACTTTCTAAAATTTTATCAGAAGTTTCAGCACTTCACTATTTTAATAATTGTGCATTAATTACCGTATTATGGTCGGATAGATTATTCTAATTTCCGAATGGTTCATTGATATTTCTAATAATAAGCTTATTTCTGCAATAAAAAAAACTTCAAAAATGAAACTCCGTTACAAATAAAATTACGATCTATACCGTTATTGTCTCTAAATATTTTAGTACTTTCGTTCCTTGCTGTATTTGGCTGGCAAAGAAATCTGATTATTTGCTGCTGACAGTTCCCACACACGTTTTGTCATGCCATGGTCTACCTACAGATAAAACTGATATCATTGTAACCCGCACATATTGCGATAGACTGATTCAGTAATTATATTTTATGAATTTCGTAACAATTTAATAATGAAAAAAAGATTATTATAGATTTACAAAGTGTTTACTTTAAAACTTTTCTGAGAAACAATTATCACACTACAATAAACCCCGCTGTCCAATTTGACCATCCAGTTTTTTGGAAGTTCATTCATAAAATTGTAAATAGAATAGTAAAACTGGCCGGTGACCAATTTAAAAAGAAAATCTTAAAGGGTTTCCTGCAGCTAAATTGACTTTTCTATTATAACATAATATTAGTCTTCTTGATATAAATAACTCGTCATATTATTTTTCTTGCCTCCCCAAAAATCACCCGTTGTAGAGATATTCACCTTAGAATATGCAAGAAAATAAGCTACAAGGTAGCGGAGCTAGCGTGGCTGAAAATAAGACAACTGCTGATTCATGAATAAAATGATTAATTTGCATTATTGTTAAGTGTGCTTTGTTACTTTACTTAATAGATAACTTATGTTTTTCAGCGAATAATTTGCATATTTTCGCAAGGCAACAAAATTAGCCGGTAGATTTATGCTACTTTGTGGAAAATTTATCGATTCTATAAACAGAAACATATCTTGATCCGTTGGGTCAAAAAATATCAAACTTTTTGCAAAAATTCTTTAATAATATAAGGTACAAGAAAATAACAGAAACAGCAAATTCGTTCTCTGCATGTAACCATTTAACTTCGTTCAGTCAAGGAATCGGTCTCATTTGTTTAGTTTCTGGTCAGATGATTTCTGTTTATACAGTAGAATGCTCGTCAAAATACTATAACAGGGTGTTTTGATCCCAGTGTTTCATTTCGAATTTGTGCCTGAAATAGTTGAGTTTAAGTTGAACCTTCTATCGTCGTATACCTTGTTTTACTGTTTTTGGAAAGTTTTCCATTTACTTTGGAACAACTTTGGTACAATCAATGGCTTCTTCCTCGATTTAATTAATACGACCACAGCAGGAGATTCCGTATCGGAAAATAGATCATTTCAAGCGGTCTAATGGAAAATCATTTGATCCTCCTACACAAGAAAATGTTGGGGAAAAATAACCTGCACGAATTTTAAGATTTTCAACTTTAAAATTTACTGTTAAAAAATATTTTCCAACAATGACTATGCCATGGAAATTTTTTCCTACCAATCGCACCCCATATAATAAAAAACTTTAATTTGTAAATATAAAACAGCACGCCACAATATTGACATTTATCTTTGACGTAGGGGTATGTTAATATTTGTACGTTATTATTAGATCATGTCCAAATATTTTCACAACTCAAAATAGAAATAAATGATTTTTCGATGATCGTTTCGCTTTCTCTCCGAGTCTTCTTTATATTTAAATAATTTTAATATTCTTTCCAAAAGAAACATTGCGGTTGACCAGTAGACCTACAGGATGGTGGCTGCTTAGACCAACCAATCGAGAAGAAAATTGCATAACTTATATTCAATATTTTCATTTAATACCGTAACAATTGTTTGAATGAATAATCGTTATTAGGCCTACGTACAAGATTCTACATTGTAACGAGTTACGATTACACTATTTACTAGGTAAGAAATAATATTTCATATTACAAGAACACGGAATGCAAATGTAAATATATTTTTATGATTTTTTAATGTTAACAATTATTAGTGACATTTCACATATATACTGGATAGGAGTACAGTAAAAGACATTTAAAGTTTGACCGAATAAAAATGAATTTCTTCCAAATTTTCTTTAACGAGTTTATAATACCACCCCGTCAGCTCCTGTCGGAATCTGATTATTCTCCCCGCACACCAATCACGATACAAATCTCGCACTTGTAAATCGATATAGTACAGGACGTACATTTTCGCGTGGACTCGTCTGAAGCGCATTAACTTGTTAGCCCCATTTTACAATAGTAATGGTCGGTTGTTACGGACGAGTATTCTATTTTCGAACATCAAGACTTTGTTACCAAAATCACTATTTTAACTCGACGCAGCAAATACTTTTTTATTCGGAGATGTAAGACCATTCAAACTTTCTGACATTTCTTCGTAATTTTATGACTCTTCCGAGATTTGAAAGAGGAGGATGCTGCTCTCACTCGAGAGTAACTTGAAGGTGATTTCTTGGTTTTAGGATGGTTAAGAAAATGCTCGAGTATTAATATTATAGAAAGAGAAAATGTCGGAAGATTCACTTCGCCCATGTATCATAATTATTATTCAAATTTCAATAATTATATAGATCTACGTAGTTTTAGCAAATTGAATCGAAGTAACCACACATAATTCACGGAAAGTGAGTCCCGTAAAAAGGTAGTAAATGAAATCTGACGTAACTTGATTAGTGGTAATGCGTTCTTGGATTTCGCTAATATAATTACACTTTCCAAAGTACAGTTCAGTGGAAGTTAATGCACTAATTATTTTACACAAACAACAAACTTCCATACCAGTGCACTGTATAAACTATTATCGCGTAGCTGATTGAGTGATGATAATATTGAAATATTTATTTTATAATCGTATAGACCTAGACCTAGTACGGAAGAATATTTTAAAAAGATATTGGAGTTTTTTTAAATCACTTAATTCGTATAGGCCCTATTTTTAATTTTTCGATTAATATACTTTAACCTGATTATTAAGAACTAAAACCCCTATTATAAAATGTGCACCTTCGTAATTTTGTAAACTAATTGAACCTGACCTCACTAAATCGCTTTTAAAAGTAGACTATTGAATCAGAATAGGGCCAATATTTTTTTTTTACCTTGGAACACTTAACTTTAAATTGTTCGATATTCAGAATTGTAATTATTTTTATTCACAACGGAAGCAATCATCTGTGCTAGCTATCTCCTCTCAAGCAGAGTACAGCCGGATGCTGCATTTGGTTCCTAATCCCCCTTTTTTAGTGTTTATGTTGAGAGGGTGGGAGATGTGACGTGTATGCTACGGAATCCCTTCTGCATTTGTAACTAGACCTTGGATACACCTTGTATCACGTGGATATGTACTTCCGCAACTATATAATCCCTCCCCCTCACTCCTACTTACATTATTCAAAAAATAATACTTTTTTTTCATACAGGAAACGTACTTGACTACTTCGCTATTCAACTATTGTTTATTTATTTTCCTCTCTTTTTCTCGATCAACCTCGCACTAAAAGTTTTAAAATATCGCCGAATCTAAAACTGTCGGTATTTTAATAGCGTACTGTAAAACATCATTAAAATTCCACTCTATTTTACATACCGAATGCCATTTGCAGCAATTTTATTTTCACTCTGCACGTATCACTTTTCACCAGACACATTCCAGAATATTATCGCTCTCCAATTTGAAATCTGTCCTAAAAAGCAGGAAACTAAACGACGATAGATCCACACCGTCGCTGCGCGTATTTTTATTCCAATGTCTCCCGGGGCACAAGGAATTTAAACTTACCTGGGCCACGTGTAAACACCAGAGACTTCAAAGCCAAAGTGCCACGATCCTGAATATTCTCCTTGACTCTTGGGTCCGGTACAGACCCCATGCCCATGGGCCTTTCCGTCTTCCCATCCTCCGCAATAAGTACCGCCGTCGTCAAAATCAAACCTCCCGCCGCTCATTCGGGAAGTCACTCACATATACGTCCGATCAATGTGGACGCACTACTCGGTCTGTCTCTACTGAGGTAGGGTTCACTTCTAACTAGAGGGGAGTTGGGGATTTTGCGCCGCGACGCTTATATCTCAAGGGGGGACGACACTCGCCTCGGGGCCAGTCGCCCCCCCGGGCATAAGTTAAAGCACTCAAACTGACCCACCGGGTCACCCGGTATCGTATTCTTACACTTTTAAACTCTAACTCACTACGGGTATGAGAACGACGTCCAACGTCTACAGCGTCGCTTAATTACGCAGGTAGGAACTAGTGTTGGAAATACGAATACTTTTTCTCAGGCGCATGGTAAGAAATAAAAACATTTTCATACAGGCCAACTTCAGCTTTATTATTGAAAGGCAGATACAGCGTTTTAGCAAATAGTAAAGCCATTCTACAAAAATTTCCTTTTGTGCAAAAATATACGAAATGTATTATTACAATATGTGGCACTTAAAAGGCAAACTGCCACATAAGCACACAGCCAATGGCATCTTCAAAATACAAAAACTGTTTCCCCCAAAAAGTACTGGTGACTTCAATAATAAAGAGAGTTCCCCTTTGGAAATTAAAAGAAAATTATGAAAAATTTCAGCAAAAAAGTGTTGCAGGTTCTTCCAAATAAGCATATTGACACATTTAGTTTAGAAAAAGGTAATCTCCTTAACCGGAGGAAGCGGTTGTTTCTCCAGTTTCTTCTTCATGGCTGTTGGATAAACGAACTTTGTTGTTGCGAACGGCTTCAACGCGGCGTTCCTGAAACAAATAGGAACCTACCGTCAGCATTTCAAAACTAATTCTTAAATTTTATTTTTTAATATTAGATCTTTAATAATAAAATTGATAACAGTTTTCGTTGCCCAAAACCAACAAATATTTCATTATCATCCCAAAAATTAAGACACCATAAAAAATACTGTTGTAGTCAGTGTAAAATATATAAAAGTTACTGCATACCTGATAATAGTATAGAGAACAATAAATAAATGTCATATAAGCCTATATGTTCAATAAATAATGAAAATAATTGCTTTTAATTTGTTTTGAAGCCACTGTTTTATAGATGTACTATGATTATAATTATAAAGAACATTCACATAATTTCAATTACAACAGCAATAGAAACTAAGAAAAGATTAATGTATCAATTTGGAATTCAACATGCCGACTGCCCGACTTCCGAGGTTAGAGTTAACGAGCGGCGTTCGGCTGTTCGCAGAAGACATAATATTTCGCTTAATATTCTATGGTGCCAATAATTGTCGGAAATAAATTAAAGAAGCCATAACGCAAAAAGTTGCTGTGCAGTAATATTTCAATTTTACACCAGGCCTAGATCTCCCATGAGATTAAACTAATTTCGTAACGTAATTTATTTTCTTTAAATCATCGATAAAAATAATCATTCAGTTGTTTAGAAATGTCCAATTAATTCACAAAGCGACGTTATGTATGTTTACCCATCTTTTAACACATGTTAAGATATCACTCCTGTTGAAAAATAATATGAAAAACGTCATTTGTGGAAATCTGTTGAGCAATGGTTTTTATGGAATAATTGAAGTACAAAATATGAAAATTTCAAATCGGAAGCTTCAAAATTAAAAGTTTGAAAACATAAAGGAAGTAGGAAGTAATGAATTGGAACATTTTCCATCAAAATTGTCATTTATAAGTAATTAAGAATATATTATCATATCTCATAGGCTATAAATATGTTCTCTTCCATTTAAGAACGTATAATTTATAATGTCTTAATTAAAATGGTTTTAATAGATGTTGGAAATGGGTATACATTTTTTTCAGACACACTGTAGGCCTAATTCACTAATAATAATAAAATAAATTATTTCCAGCAAGAGTAAGGTCACTGACCCATTAATCAGAAAAATATGTAGGCTATAACAAATGTGGTGAAAATTTCGAAGTTTCAAATTATTATAACAAATTTAGCAGCCTGCATGTGTAATGTGCTAGTACGAGACAAAAATTATTTACTAATTTCTTATGCTATCACTGCATTATGAAAATCTTCATAAGTGTAAGTCTGCAACTATAATTATTGGTAACTATTATACAATAGACCTATTTCATGAGACGTGTAGTAATCTTCACTAGCTTATGGATGATACCTGAACTGTCAATCATTGTTAATTCCAACAGTATTAAATATTTAAGAAAATCTTAAACTTTCTATATCAGAAAATCATACACTGTATTCACTACCAATTTGCTCTGAGAGATACAGTACTCGTTTCTACATGGCTTAATTTTACTTTTTCCTAAACGTAATGTCTTAGAAATTTGTACCATAGCTCTAAAGTTTTCCCTACAAAAGCAATAAAAATAATTCTGACTGGTATAATTTTAAAATTATGATTGAAGGAACTGAAGTGAATGATGAACTGCTAACATAATTTAAAGTAAACATAAAATAATATTACAGTGTAATTTGTGTCCTTGTTTACAGTGAAAAACTGTATCTAAAATGTAAACTGAACAAAATATTCTTGTTTTTTCAATACACTTTAATAATGAGTAATGACTATTACTTATGATTTTCGTTACAAAAAACTGCACACCTGCTTATTTGTCAGTATATCCTTTTTCATTAAAATTAATTCCACGAACCAATTTGTAAAATAAATTTATTAAATATTATGAATATCTCTGATTTTAATCTGTTGATTCCTGATAGTCCTATACATTTATATTGAAACTTTCTAACAAAACCTTCTACCACAAAACATCAAAATACTCAGATTTAGATTCACCTGAAACAATACAAAACATATATAGTAAATTAGTAATTCATCTTGAAAATATGGATTAGACCACTTCAGTATTTTATTGTGTTTTGATGTGGTCTAATCCATATTTTCAAGATGAATTACTATCAAGAAAAGCCACTGAATCTCCGAAAATCTAACAAAACATATATACTTATTTGGGAGAAAATTGAGGTTGATTTTAAGTTCAATTAGACTTACTTGCATCTCACTTCCATGTGAAGTTGTATGATAGGGCCAGGTGTTTGTCGCTTTTATTTCTAAAAAAAGTCGCACTTATTTTCTCAAAAAGTGCAGAAATTATCTAAAAATTGTAAACTACAGGCTTTATTATATTAGGGATAAAACTTTTCAGCTTTTATTTCTTTAAAAATGAAAATTCCTGGCTTTATTATATTAGAACAATTAGATAATTATGGAATTTTCAACATTAATTTTTTTTAAAAAGGAGCAGAAATTTCTTCAAAAAGTTCAGAAAAAACAATAAATGCACCAAACTCCTGGCCCTAATGATAGTACTACTACATGCAACAAATAAACTACGATATGACAAACTAAGACTAGGTCTACTGTAAACTAAAAAAAACTACTTCAACTAAATTTATCAAACTAGGCCTATACAACATCAAACTTGGAACTATTAATATTTAATAAAGCAACATCAGTCCTCACAGCAGTATCAATTTTTAATCTAGGATATGAAAATATAGGATGTTACAGAACATGAGAAAACTACGTAATGTGACATTTATGCTGTTTTTTAACGTAAAATTGTATTTTTCTACATTCAGTAGTTCATAACTGTTTTAAAAATGTTTTGCTAAGCTGTTGTACTGATAATCTAGCTATTTTAGAAAATTTTATCGCTTTTTGAACAGTAGAACTGTCAGAATTAAGGGTATTTCTCCTTTATATTTGGTTTTTATACTTTTCTCTTAAAGTATATAGGATATATAGAACAAATTATGAAAATAAAGGACAATATAGGACCTCTTCTTAAAATATAAGAAATATGACATCTGGGAAGACTGCAACATCATTTTAAAAGCACAAAAGCTGCTTTCTTCATTAACGTATTTAGGTAAGAATGATTTTAAAATTCCACATAATTTCTTACCCTTGAGGTAAATAACTTTTATCTTAAGGCTAGTGCCATATATTTTAAATATTATTAACACGAACACCCTAACTATAAGCAGAAATTTTCTGAGATAAGTTGCTAAATGCTCGTTATAAAAATGAAAAAATCTTTACAGCTCATCTGCTCATTTTTAATAACTTATGTTGATCTGACAATTAAATTACAACTAAATTCAAAATTTCATCTAACTGATGTTAGGTATCATGGGAAAACTTAAGAGCCACATTTGTAATTGTTTTATATCTGAGGAAAACAATTTTCTGTTACATATGGAAATAGCCTTTGAAATAATTTTCAGTTATTTTGTGAACATTCGATAAAATCATAAACAGAGCAAATACAGTGGCACTAATAGCTTAAAAAAATGTTATAAATATTAGTCCATGACTAAATCTGATCCTCTGTGCAATAAAACTTAAAAATATAGCCTAAATGCATACAGCTACAGACCTGCCCATAGTGCATACCCTGAATCTTATAACTCTGTGACTGTTTCTACTGTAATAATTACTTAGGATAGGTGAAGTTACTGACATTTAAAAAACTTGGAAAGTTAAGAGTACTTACTGTTCATTGGAAATGGTCAAATTTCTGTTAAAAAGCTGATAGGTCAAGTGAGAAAAAAAAACGAACTTATTGAATGTAGGGAAATTATGCATAAGAGGACAAGATTCAGTGATCTATTTAGTAATTACTAATTAGCTTTAGTCAAATGTTTCTTGATCTAGAAAGTCTGAATGCTTGTAGTAGTCAAGGGACTGTCACCAAATATTTCAGAAGAATTTTCTCTCATGATGCCAATTTAGTTAATTTTTAAAAATTGTAAGTAGACAGAACAGATGAAGTTTTAATCATCTTTATGACACTGGACAAATGGAACGAAGTAGAGTAACGCAGAGTTGTCAACTTTCTTATTTAATAGGATACAACCTGAACCATCTTTTCTATGGACAATATTTCTTATCACTTAAGCTTATCAGACAATAAATATTGCTATAATGCTATTGAACGTTTAGAATTTACCAGATTTAAAATAAGTCCTAATTTCTGCTTGTATTTTCAACAAAACTTATTTTTCTAACCAGTACAATTACCGGTATTAGAAAAAGATAAAAATGATATAACTTAGCTTGTCACAATATTTTTTTTCAAGGTGAAATTTTGAATAATTTTGTGAGTCTGGAAAATTGGAGCAGATTATGACAGTATAGTTTACTAAAAATTTTCTAATTGACATTTATGTAAGTTATTCTAAAATATTTCACATCTTCACTTCTATAATTCCACCACACTTGTTAAAAGGGTTTCTAAAGTTGCCAAATAGGCCTCCTTACGTTACACAGTCATTCACAGATACTGTAACTCCCTAAGAGCCTTTATAAATAAATAATGAAACAAGTAAGAAACCAGAATTAAAAAAAAATACTGACTGAATGAACGATGATTGTATGCTGTTTCAAAATGAATCTTTATATCTCATGAAGTAGGTCAATCAAAGGACGAACATTTTAATAGCAGACAAGTTATGCTAATGTTTTCTCCGACATTTTACAGATTGAAGTGATTTACACGTAAAAAAATTTAAATGTAGGTCTATCCCAAGATGATTTTGTACAGCTTGCAAACCTACAAATAATTAAATGTGGAACTCACATGATCTTTAAGTTTGGCTTTCATATCACTGATGTAAGCTTCTCTCTTTTCTTCTGTGGCTTCTAGTTTCTGTTCCAGTGCGGTCTTTGTGGAA
Organism: Campodea plusiochaeta; assembly: GCA_034698565.1. Taxonomy (NCBI): domain Eukaryota; kingdom Metazoa; phylum Arthropoda; class Diplura; order Rhabdura; family Campodeidae; genus Campodea; species Campodea plusiochaeta. Next base: position 4,021 of record JAQIWE010002037.1, on the reverse strand, counting down.
TTCTTGAAGGTCTCATCATAGGTCTCACGTTTCTCCTTTGCTTCACTTACAAGTTCAAGCTTTGCCTTAATGTTCGCCTTTCTAGTGCTTTCCAAAGACTGGAAGAAAACAAATATTTACATTATTTAGTTTGTAAAAAAAAAACAGTTTTTAATAAGCCATGTTTTTTTATTGAATTTCAGTTTTTTATGATTCTTTTTCAAAATGTCCCATTTTACGTAACATAAGTTGTAAACATAAATTATTTTTGAAATTACTAAACTATTATTGACCAGTTTGCATTATTTTGTTCCTTCCCCAGATCCCCACTTTCATTAACCAGCACAAAATATTCATCAAAGTTTAAAAATCACTAGTTTGTCACTGTACAAAAACAAAATAGAAGTGTGTCAAAAGCAAAGAAGATATATCTAAACCTATTTAACTATAGTTCGCACGCAAACATAAGACCCAAATGTATTTAGCACATTTTGACAGATCTAATCCCCTAACAAAGGAGGACAAAGGGATCATCGTTGTTTACCATTGTAAAGAAAACTCAATTTTCTTAAATACATTGGGCCTTGTGTTTGTGAGAGGGATATACACTTTTTGTCACTTTATTTTGAAGCAATAACTCAATGAGTGTTCTTTATCATTGGTAGTTGATTTCTTTTGATTTATAGATTTCACAATTTTTTTTTGTAAATGATAAAAAGAACCCAATAAAAAATAAAAAAAAGAGTCTCATGTTTTTTTTTCTAAAAAAACGGATTTCTTCTGTCACATCACTAACATTATTAGCAACTGATAATTGATTTTATTAATTAATATTTTAAGCATGATTTCAGACTTTTCACTCAGATCATTAAACACTTTCAAAATAAAGTTTGTAATGTATGCCCACCATTACTACCAGATATTTGAAAGATATGAATTTAAAAAGTTGTTTACATTATCGGTATCATCTAATTATTTTTCAAGATTTTGTGGCATTTTATAAGTTTCTCCAAGACTTGGAATCAACCACAAAAAGGAAAACAAGTTCGGTTTCTAAACGTTTCAAAGAAATATTACTCTTTAACTTCAAATTTTTAACAACTTTTATTTTACTACGAGTTCAAAAACTCAATTGTCTTCTGTGGTATTAAGGGCCTTAGTCTGCCTACATCTGAAAACTGAATAAATTGCTTTTTCCAGCACACAGGTCTACAAACAAAATGATGAACAGTAGTTTACTCTACTATAGTTCAAACTTATATGTATTTGATTGACTTTAATCCACTTATTACTTTCATCACAATAATGAATAGTTTGAAGTTCAAGAAATTAATTTCAAGAACTGAATAAAATTTACAAAATCACACGACTTTTCCATAAATTTACACTCCCTGAAAATTTAATGGTATATACAAAAAATTGTGATAATAATGAGTCTTGAACACAGGCCTGTTTTATCCAGGCCTACCGTATGTATAATTTTTAATGCTAAGACTGTTTTCAACTTTACTAAAACACAAGAGTCAACTAAATTTCAAGAATCAATTATTTGTTGAAAGAACTTCAATGATTTATGACTTTAGCAGTGCTCAGGTGAAAATAAATTGTGATCGACGTAACTTAGATCTTTGCAATCGAAAAATTTTTAATATCGATCTCAACTAAAGAGCTCTAAAGAAAGATTTAGTTAAATGAGCTTCGAATAAAAAAAAAAGCCAGATCCAACTCTGCCAAAACTATTTCATATTTAAGAGGGCACCTCAGGTGATTTCAGCCATGCAAATATGATACTAGTATAACTCTAAAACTACTTAAGTTATCGGATTGAAGTTTTCGGTATAAGAAAGTACTTTGTTACTTCCTTAGAGGTGCTTATTCCAAATTTTTAATTTATTTTCCATTTTGGCGAAATAAATTGTTAAATATCACTTTTTTAGCATTTTTCCCGATTTTTCTCTGATTTTTTCCTGAACTACTCAGACTTATTTTGACGTTTGTGACGACAGGTCTCTAAAGAAGAAGATCGGTTCTTTCAAACAAAATCAACAGAATTATGTTACATCGCAAACCAACTGTGTGGCATTAATAATAAATTAGGTACTTTTTTCACCCATTTTCAACGGATTTTCCTTTTTCTCAACTAGAACTGCTTCAAAAAGTTCACGAAATGACCACTTCGAATTTTGTGTCGCGATATTAGCGTTATGGCGTAGACAAGTGTAGATCCGATATTGCATGAGCTTGCTGTACTCTCCAAGGTTAAAAGGAGGAGGGTTGTAGTCGTTGTACCCTCTGTTACAAGAGAAATTAAAATGTGTTGTTTACGGAATACATCTATTTGGGGAGTATTTTTATAATACTATGAAGCGTGCCGTTTAATGGGCTGCTCAAACGTTTTTGTACATAATATTAGCAATTGTTAAGGATAGAGCTTGTTGTGAATATAATGCTCTTGTAGATCATTTTATTTTGCCGCTGTGCCATTTCATATTATATTTGGTTAGTTTAGAAATTAATATACATTATGCTTTAATTACATTACGCCAACTTTAAAAAAAAATATATCTTAATAATTATATGCACAGTAAAGCTGTTTGTTTGTTATGATTGCTGAAATGTCGCGCCGAAACAAAAGTTCATTAAAATTCAAGCTCTAACCAAAGAATTCAGATTGATTTATATTTTGCTTCGAAATTTGTGACGTCATTATTCTACAATATTTTCTTGAATTTGAATTTGTAGCCAGACCTCTCTATTGTGCCCGATGTTGATGATTTGTTTAGTTTTGTTTCAAATATCCTATAATTAAAATAATATATTAAAACGACTGACCACATCGTCGGACAGAAGCTGACCCGTTGTCGGACACGACGCTGACGCCATCCATGCTAACTATGTGGAAATATACAGTCCATGTGGAAATATACAGTAGAAAGATAATTATTATTTACTTACGAACAAAATCCTTTTCGTGAAGAGCAAACGTGAATTATTTTATGCTTATTAATAATACACCTTTTAAAAACTGCTTACTTATTGTTTTATTTTTTCCCTGATGCCTGATGTAAATTTGATTGCTCAAAGTTGAAAAATTGAATTCAAAATTTCAAAATCACAAATAGGTTACTGCAATTACTTAAAGGTCCAATTTTCTCAGCGGGACATTTCGTTTTCCAACATAGTTTATCTATCCTTTGAGATATCGTGTACAATAGATAACAGAGAAAGTAAAACGGTTAATGTGTATGGGAAAATGCTACCTCCCGCTGAAAAAAAAACTTCACGTTTAATTAAAATTATAATGCCATTTTCATGCGGCATTACAATGATAAATTATGTATTTATTATTATTATTATTACTTTATTGTTTCTTATAACAAAGCAATACAAAATATTAGATGGATAGATAGATAAATTTGCTTTATTTAGGAATCTGAAATACAATATAACACTTTTGTTGACAATAATACCTTATAAATCTTCATAGTTGTATATTGTATAGAAAGTTATTTGTTTTCCTTAAAATATTCATAAAATTAAATAATAGCTTGATATATTTTCAACACTGAGGTTACAAAAAAGCTAATAAAAAATTTCTCTCTTTTTCAAGCAGCATTATATAATGGGCAGTTGTAAAACAAATGGTACAGATCATTTTCGTATTTGGTATTACACCATTGACATACCTCATCATCGTCGAAAATTATTTTCCTTTTCCCGTCACTAAACCATTTTTTATTTAATCGTAGCTGGTCTATATATCTAATGAATTTTAACTGTAAATTTGCAGTTAGATAAGATTCTGGCCCATTTCCCATGAATATTATTCTTACGGCGTTGTTCATTACTCTATCTTTCACAGCTCAGAAAATAACGTATTAATCGCATTAATAAGTACTCTATTTACATTTTATGTGGAGATTTAATAAGTTTATCTAAACGATCACAGTCATTTCTAATGTCCGAGTGAGGGTAGCTGCTAAAAACTAAAGTATCATGTAAATTACAATGATCAAATACTTATTTAGAGGGTAAAAATATC
>JAQIWE010002036.1:0-14110 GCA_034698565.1 Campodea plusiochaeta | reverse complement strand
GTGTCAACGAAGTGGAAACATAAAGTGTGCAAAGTCATCCCTAAAGCGAGGCTTCGCTAACGCTCCGCCTCAATTATGATATTGAGTTTCTACTATGATTAGCTTCGTTTTAACTAAAAGTGGCAAGTGACTACTTTGAATTAGATCGTAACCAAACCTGTACAATATTATTTTCTACTTTTATTTTAAGTATATTAATACTATTAACAGTATATTTTTGTCCCAAATCTGGGATACGTTATAATTCTTTATTTTTATCTACATCTGAAAGAGGATAAGTGTATAAGCTCTAAAGTATAACCGTCAAAATGCAGCATATTTATGATACCAAGGATGCATAGATGTACTAGGAATATAAGATTCTACATTGGTATTCTTTCTGTAAATTTATGTTTTAATATAGTAAGTTTTATATTTTACATTATTAAATTCAATTTATTATTTTATTCTGTATCTCGCTTTACATGTAGATTACCCGCCGATGATGGTCAGTGATCGAAACCGTTAGCAAATTAAATTTATATATACAGAGAAGGCTGAGTGTTTTTATAAACTTAAAAACTCTGTACTCTAGAAAGATAAACTGTAATATATTAATAAATTTAATGTCTAACGTAACTATATATCATAACTACCCTGATTAATATAAAATAATGTTTCCGTTTCCCAAAAAATAAAAATTATAAGTAGGTCAGGTTCTTGTCTCAATAAGTCATCAGGATTATAGTTCTAAGTAATACGACGTTCTAATGTCCAGCGGTTCTTATATTTCTGATTTAAATAGAGATATTAATGCACCTTTATTTCACTTTATAACTGCTTCAATACTTCCTCATTTACCAAGATATTAACTTCAACTTTAGTGGTTATAGCAGTGCAAAAGAAAGTTCACTAATTTTTTTTAATTTTCGAAGAATTTCTAAAGTTCGTTTTTTCATGGAAGTATATATAGAAGTATCGATTTTTAAACATATCTGTAGGAGAATTAGTTTGAAGATAAATATGAAACTCATTTTCTGAAACATTTAAATTCTTTTGCTTGACAATCACAGAATTTATCAATTAATTATAGTGCAAATTCTGTTACAAAATATTTACAGTCCACTTGTTGCCGAGACATTTCCACTGAAAAACGAACAACACAAAACCACAAAATCTAAAAAATCGACTTCTTCACGCTTTTCAAACCTTTCAATTTCCACTAACCAAATAACACAAAAACTTCTCTTCTATTTTCCATGCTACAAAAAACTGGACAAACAAGGCTAAGTCCCTTTTTTAACATGTTTTCTTTGTACAATCTTCAGCAGCACATTCCTTTTTAGAAACCCTCGAGGCTTCTTTAAAAAAATCCAAAAAGTCTGCTGAAAAGGAAGGGTCATGGCTTCAAGCCGTTCTCGAGCTATAATTCTTCTTTTTTCTTCTTTTTTAAAAAAAAGAAAGTTAAGAATAAAATGAAGGTATTGCATATAGTGAAAAAAGATAGAATTCTCTCCAGGGGTCCAGGGAGGGAGGAGGGAAGGGTTAAAATACAGAATGTGGGATTTTCAGTGATGAACATTTCTTATAGCTTCAAGGTAGAATCTTGACTTTAGTGTGAGATTTTCAGTTCTTAATGTTTTTCGGTGTTAATGCTGCTGTTTAGTGCGCGGTGTAGAGTGAACATATTTTTTTTGTAATATTTTGAAATGCAATTTTATTTTGTCAAAATTTGCACAGCTGTAATGATTGGTAGAGAATTTCCAAATTAAGTATTTATTAAAGATAATTATACAGTTATATTCTTTCATGTAAATCCTCAGTGATGCACACGATTGATCATAATTGTTAAAAAAAAAATATTTATGCGGTTCTAAAATTGAATATGGCCAATACTAATTTTATTAGTACATTTTGAACTAGATGGGAGCAGATAAACTAAGTTGATGATTCCGTCAGCTAATTAATGCAGCAATAAAAATGTTATTATACTGTCGACATAATTTTAATCATCATAGTCTATCAAATGTTATTAATATGTTCGACATTTAAAACAGCAATGATGTTTTGAACACTATTTGCTATTGACACATTAAATATCACGTTCAGTTAAGTAGGTGTTGTAGAATTTAATGAATTATCTGGTATATTTATTGTCGAATTGTAGTAAGAAAATATACTACAGTTAAATTTCAAATAGCCTTTAAAATTAAAATATTATATTCTACATTTTAAATAAAATAATTAATAATAATAATAATAATGCATTAAAAGTGTGAATAACTAAAATTTTGTGTTTAGTCGTTTTCCTGTAAGAAGCAAACAACACATTATATAAATATATTTTTTAGAATTTTCAATGTCTGATTGAGCTATTGAAAAAATTACCGCAATGAAAATAATTATCTATTAAAATCAGCAATTACATAAAAAAATCCCACAACAAAATTTCCAGTCATTCCTTTGAGTAAAAACAGAAAGTGAGAACATTGTAATTTTATTACGTCAGTGTAACTTTCGCACCATTCGTACTTTTTGAAATCACCGAGGACTAATACGTCAGGAGTGGTACAAACTAGTATAGAGGTCTTCTACAAAACTTGAGACACTCTTAAGATGGACGACTTCTTAGTGACAGTAACTCTTCTTCTTTTTTGTCTGTTTTTTCTTGCTGAATCGTACAAGGTTCTTGTGAAAGTTTTTTTGTTTTTTGTCCATGAAAAAGTGAGGTGATATTGATATGGCATCAGTTTGAAAAAGTGTTACAGTATTTAGGTTATTGGGTTGTTTTCTTTAGTTTTGATTAATTTTAGTTTTCAATAGATATAAATTAAGTAATATTTCTGATGTGACTGTGATGTTGTCAAGACTGTAAACACATTACTTACTGAAGTTTATGTACTCGATAGACTGGGTCACAAATATTTTGACCCAGTGATCCAGAGTGATTCAATCCCTCATTGTCTCATGCATAAATACTGTAACTGATTGTAAGAATAATAATGAGAGAAGAATTATTCAATAAGATTATAACTTTCTCTTAAAATCTCAATGAATTCAGTTTTAAAGCTATCGTATTTCAATGCTGAAATGGATAGTCTTTCCTTTCCCATAAATTCCTACATCAATAATATGATTTTCTTTATTGGTGAAAGACAAAAAAGGCTATGGGGATAGCTTTAAGAATAACATAACTTTTTCTTGTTTTGTGTCTTTATATGTAAAAAATTAATATATATATTTTTGCTGAAAACAGAAAAGAACTGGCTTAACCGTGATCATTTCAAATACTTATTTTCAACATGAAAACAATAAAAATATGAACATGTAAGAATCCAAATTTCAAAATCCTTTATGCTACTATTTTCTGCATAAACTATCTTCATTAATAACAATAATGCATCATCATGAAAATGGATCTGAACAATACTAATCTCTATCAACATGGTGTCGCAGAAGCATGCATATACTATGGCTGTATTCATGTGCAAAAACCACATCAAAGGATTTAAGAGTATATAGAGTAACACACTGTTGTAATAACCTTTATGTACTGTGTGAAAAGCTGTTCATCCAAGTGCCTGTTCCTGTACAGGAGTAATGGCATGTACAGTACGATACTGCAAAATATGCAATCGTATAAAGATCGTAATGTTAGACAAAATGTTCTTGAGAGGTCTTGCTGTTTAAAATAAAATTCACTGTTATTTAAATTCTCATAAATGATTAGCAAATAATATCATCACAACACGTTTGAATATTCGATGTTCTTACTGGTATATACATTATACTGCAGTATACTACCAGCTATATACTATTTAATTGAAAGAAAATAAAGCCAAATCTCACAAAGTTAACTTAAATATCAAAGGTTATTTATTACATCGATTAATAGGTCTTATGTTTTACTACTTTTATTTCACAAATTGGAGATTACTATACCTTCGAAAGTACCACTGATTTAAAAACAACGAAATGTTTAAATTGAAAACTGAATCTTTGGAGACTCTGAATAGTTACAGTATAATAAAGAACTTCAGATACAGTAATGGTGAGAACACTGCTTCAGCTCAAACCACAACGGAATCAGTCCTTTATCATTATTGTTTAAAACTAACTTCTTAACTTAATCAACGCAAACACCTGACACTTTCTAACTTTTCCCAAACAAGCAAACAAACAATAAGGAAAACAAACTTTCTTTTCCTGGGACATATTTCAGCAGAATAAGTGAGAAACAACTTAATAAAAGTACAACTGAAGTGAGAACAATATGCTTCACATAATAAAGTATAAAAAAGAGATTTTCTACAGCTTGGCTTTGTTTCAAACCATTAATCCTCAGAAACCTGTTGCTGCTCTTGAATTCAAAGCTGAAAAGTTCCACTTTGCTATCCTGAATTTGGAATTAGACAATGAAAATATACCAATGGTTTACTATCATACAGAGGGATGGTTTGGATGAGTATAATAATGGTTTTGTGATGACTATGATGTTGTTTTATTACTGAGGAAATAATTTCAGCTGTGGTTTGGAAACTTGAAAGAAAAAAATAGTTTTTTCAGTATGGAACACTTGTGGAATGAATCAATTTGAGGCAAGGAAGTGTTTTTAACAGAAGTTGAGAAATATTTCTCTACCAGAGTGACCAATTCTGAAAAGCGGATCTGCAGAAGTCTTATGTTTTTATTATTGTTTTGACAGCCTTGGAACAAAAATGACCTAATACTCTAGTATTTCTACGACTACATATTGAAGATCGTTTTAGAGAAATTCAACTTGAGCAGTATTATAAAAATATGTTGTCATGAATAAAGCCAACGATATCAGCATCTTTAAGTAAATGTTTAAAATAATAATCTTCTGTTATCCTTCCTTTTATGACTAGCAGTCTCCAGTTGTATGTATTACTAAAGTTTTAAAACATAAATTTATATGACAATGTCCTACATAATCACTTGGCACATCTTTAAAACTACTTACCCGCAACTCTACAACCATAACTAAAACACAGAGCGACATACCCTACATAATAATTGCAAACCCGACACCAAAACTCGAACATCACATTAACATTTCAGACAATTTTTAATACATACAGTACCCCCACCACCCCTCCCCCGATCATATACGAAAGCCTCGTGAACACACTCACCCCATTTACAAAAACTGTACGAGACAAGAGTATATCATTTATCAAACGAAAAAAACAGAGGTGGTAAAATTATACATGGAAAAAGTTAGAGAGACGTTATCCCAACAGCATTGAAAATTGCGTTATATCCATAGAGCTGAAAAAGGGTACAACATGAAGCACCTCCCAGGCGTCTAGTATTACGTCAGAGCTAATTTTCATGTAAACTATCCCTCCCTCCCCCGCGCCACGTTAGATTTTAATAGTAACGTTTCACTTCTGTATTGCATTATATCCACAGCACCCTCTATATTTATCTATGATATTAGGAGACAGCCCGGGAAAAATTAGTTTGCAGTTTTATGCTAGAGATTATGTGTATTAACCAAACTATATAGTACGGGATATGGTGATAGCTAGAGCTTGCTGTGTTTGTAATAATCCGAATAGAGTTTGTGCTTTTTCGGGATGTGTTTGTTTTTTGTTATTATATTAAAGTGCTGGGTTTAATGGATTACTGCGAGATTGAGAGGGTCTATAGCAATAGAATTTTATTTTATGTATTGTGAGAGTTGCGAGACATGGTACATAATAATTATGAAACCTCTATCACATATATGAGGTGTTGTATACAGTATGACGAGCGATCGTATTATACATGACCACCTTCTCACATTAAACCTGTATTTTTTTCCTGCGGGAAGCCATCTTTTCCAACACACAAATCCCGCTTTACTTTCTTTGTTCTCTATTGTACTCGTTTTCCCAAGAGACTGATAAGTTGTGTTGGAAAAGATGACTTCCCGCTGAAAAAACACCCCTTTAATGTACAATAAAATAAAATAACTACTGTCTCTGCCAGGCGCGTAGAGTATTTCGGAAGAAGGAGGCTAACCAAAAAGTGGAGATGCTTCTGATGTAATCTAAAACGAGGCTGCTGTAAATAAAGAATACTTTTAAAAATTCTATATATTTATTGTAGTGCTTTTTCGGCTTAGACTAATTAAATAAGAGAGCCCTGTCTTGAAATTATTTATGACTCTTGATTCATTTTCCGCTATTTTTAACATACAGGCATTATTTTAATACTATTGGATTATCTAATTTTACTTTATCATGCCGTATTTAAACCACAAATTCCTTTGCATACACCAATGCTCACTATAAGTTTATACTGCAGTTTACTGTAATTTAATTAAAGCAATTAATTATATCATACTGTAAATCATTTTATAGCAGTATACAATCAAAATTTCATTATTGTCTTCAAACAATCACATAACTGATAAATAATTCTGCATCACTTAATTTAAAACACATCCCCTATAATTTTCAACAGTATATAAATTTAACATAAAACAAATAAACCCAATAACAGCACAAAGTGTTACAATATGGTTTATTACACTATTTCGTAAAAACAAAGTCCTTTATTTTACCTCTACGAATCTGTTTACACGAAAACAAAAAGCTACTACGCTATTGTTTATTGTGTAATGAACAATAACACTTGTGAAAAAATCAGTTATAAATGGAGGTTGATTATAATAATTCATTTCGTCAAATGGGACAGTGTTTTAACGGTAACAAATGGAGCTAGTAAATGATGGTGTATATAATAAGGACTAAAGAGTAATAACCGAGGGATTGTTCACTTCCTTATTGCAACCATATTACATCAGGCGGGTTGCACCGTGTTACAATAGTATACAGTGAATGCGCTGGTATAAGATTCAAACTTTCTGTTCGAATTTTTGTAACTCTATTGTTGTACAAAAAGTCGATAAGGGAAACACAATCCGAAAAGGCTATTGTCCCGTTTGGATCTTATAATTATGGGTGCGCCAAGCCGTTAACTGATTGTATATTAAGCTTACGACTGCAGCCATATTGCAGTGTATTTCATTCATTTTTTTTTAACAAATTGAATATTTTACTGCACGTGGTATCATCATTGTTCGTTACTTTATTTTCAATATGATGTGCAATATTTACAAATATTATATGGGTGCTGTAACAATAATATTGTTGACTGTGGTCACACCAAGCCTTAAGGTCTTATCGGTGCGTGCTGCTCTACTTTAAAATTAAACCATACTTTAACATTAAAGCATACAGTATAATTATTACACTGGGTATTACTTCAAACGTACAGCAACATATTGCAGCTTATTACATCAGTGTAACAGCGTATAATGATCATATTTGCAGCGTATTACGTCAGTATTACATTATTGCAGCGCATTCCGACTGTGTTTTAGCGTATCACGAAAACATTTGCATTTAACTTAAAGTTGCGTATTACACAGTTTTACTGAGAACTGAGATCAAACATAATTATTAAAATCGTGTACCAGAAGCATTCGTCCATATTATAAAAGGTGTAATTACGATCATATTACAAAGTATTGCCCCGTAACTTATTACATTACAATCTATATTGCGGAGCACGACACTAAAATCTTACGTGCATAACCCCTCGAAGGCGCCATTTTGTCTGGCATGAAATTCTGGAGGTATGCCAAACTAAGCTTGCTTAATTAGGCATGTACTAAATGCATGGTTTTATATACTAACACTGTATACTATGCAAGTCGAGAAGGTTTGTTATTATGAATAATTTACAAGATTTCTATCTTGTTTTCATGTTGATTTCTGTGATTTAATTTTCTATATGAGTAGAATGAAAGTTGCAAAGAATTAATGTTACTGTATGCAAAGTTGGGTGAGCTGATTAATTTTAGCTTATTTTCAACAGAAAGCCAAATAACAAATTTATTTTAAATGGTTTCACTCATTAAAATTGATATTCTTCCATTAGGAAAGCAATATTTTTGATAACGTGCTCATGATAATTATGTTAAACTTGTAGTGAATATTGAGTATACTGTTATTATGTCATATTATGTTCTATATATTAGTCATGTAAAAATAAATGCATCCCATTTCAGTGCTGGCGTGAATGAATTTCTCATTCCATAATACTTTCATAATTATAATATTTTCTTCGACGATACAGCTTTTTCTCTCGAAATATATAGGTTCCAACCTAAACACCTTTGTGTCTCCACATTTTGACGAAGTAGCTAGTGACAGCTAGTTCCCTATTTAAAAGTTTGTCCACCTCCTATCCTACAAGTTATGGAATTTTCGACTAAAGTGTTCAAAATAGCTTACATAATGACTATTTCTATCAAAACTACATAAAAGAAGTGACTCAAATTTGTTATATTATTTAGTTAGCAGATAAGCTTTCATTTTAAAAATGAATTAAATCTCTAACTGCCTCGTGTAGGATATGTCGCTCTCAGCGAAATAACGATCAGCTGTTGCAAAACAAGATAATGTAGGAGAACTGGTCGGCTAGTTCTAACCAGTATTTTTCAATATTGCATTTTATCATTTCTCTTAAATAATGAAAATATGAACACCTACAATAATAATGCAAGTAATACTCTATACACTGAATGTTTCCAAAAACATAATAAAAATTTCTATAAGATTCTCTCAAAATTAAAAAAAAAGTAATCTGAATATTGATGTTCCAGACAAACTGAAAATATTCAGCTACAGAATTGAACCATAATAATTGTCAGTATTGAAAAAGTTTACTACCATTTCTTCCTACCCCTGTGCACCTGCCGATCCGCCATGTTCAGTTCTTATCGATCTGAAAAGACTGAATTTCACTTGCAAATTATTCAACAGAGGACCTCCAAAAACTACACTACACGTACAATATACCTGCATAAAAGTGCATATGTATAATGAATTCAATTTTTACACAGAAAGTACGAAACTCCCTTGAGCAAGTACAGCATTTTCCGAGGGAGATGTCACTATAGTCGAAGTTTGATTAAGTCTTTTATACAGTATCTTGGAGACCATTCTGAAAAAAAGTATATAAATAATTTTATTTAGAAACTTCAATAATGCTTTTCATGAGAATGAAAATGTTAAGGTTATATATAGACAGAGTGAACTTTTTCTCATGTTATACAATATACTTTTAATATTAACTGACATTCAAAAAATATTCCTATTATTCATTTCAAGAAATTTATGAAACTTGTAAATAAAATTTCATGCAGTTTATACAATAATATTAAAAACTATAAAAACAACCAGCAGTATCCCATAAATATATGAAGTATAAATTCGTAAATAGAATACATGAACCAACATCTTAAAGGACCATTATTTTTCAGCGGGAGGTCCCTTTTTCCGACACAGACAAAGACTTCTTGAGAACAAAGAAAGTGAAGCGGGGGATTTGTATGAAAACGGGACCTCCCGCTGAAAAAACTACACGTTACTGCGTAAATTAAGCAAGAGAATTCAACTCATGATTATGTTTCCCTTTCTTTTTTAAATCTCGACCAATCAGAATTTTTAATTTTCATTCAAGCAGCCAATCACGCAGTATTATACTGATAATTACACTAGTGCAGTTATCACTTTTGCTATATCACTATCACTATCCATCACTATCACTATCTATCACTATCACTATCTATCACTATCACTATATATCACTATCACTATCTATCACTATCACTATCACTTTTGCTATATCACCATGACCTTTATGGCAATTTTATAAAGGAAAGGGGGAGTGTAATCACAAAACAGTTAGAATCAAATTTTTAGTCTGTCAAATATGAAATTCTAATAAACAGATTTTTACTAGCGCATTTGCCACTTTTGTGTTTAATATGATAAAGAAACGAACAATAGAGCATTCAGGAACACTGCCAAACTTTATACAGGTAAGTGTTATTGCATTTTAATATTGTATGGAATATATCTATTTTCGAGATGTAAAACTGAAATTCAAACTGCTCTGAAATGCTGTGTTGAAACGAAATGATCGAGGAAAATGAACAAATAGATTGTAAATCTACAAATTTCAAATTATCGATAATACTCAGAGCTCTTGTGGTATTACATATGATACTACAATAACAAGAAAACTTTGTTAAATCCTTTCTTCCACTTTTGTAAGACAATGCTACAATGAAACCCACATCTAACCCCCACGTTATTTTCCCACTCTCCTTTTTAATTTCGAATTCCACATCATTAATTTATTATTTCCTACGACATAAAACATCAAGAAACGCGCTCTCTTTAATTTCGTAATTAAGACGTTTGGGGCAATTTCAGGCATTTTATGGCAGGTGTATATATTAATGAAAAGCTCCTCCGCGGAAAACAAAGCTGACGTGTGGCGTTATTAATTTGCGGGTTATTATATCATGCTTAATCCTACCAAATATATCAATGACAAGTTGGAAATGCTGTACTAATCTACATTTCATTTTGGGTTCCACACGGGTTAATGAAGAAAAATGGGTGAATAAAAATTGGATTTTCGGATGAGGTGTTTAGTTTAGGGTTAATATGAGGAAAAGGGGTATTTTTTGTTTTGTTTTAATAATTGGTAATTGTTTCATTTTTAATCTGCATTTATGGATGACTGGGTTAATACCATTAGAAAATATTTGTTTTGATAAAAAACGAACTTACGAAATAGAGTAATTGAAGTTTCTTCAATAGGTTATTTTTACATGTTAATTTAAATTAGGTTGAGCTACACTATGTTACTATTCACATATATATTTCGCCTATATTGAAGAAGTGAAATCCTTTTAAAAAGTAAAAAAGTATACCAATATACGGAAACTCCTTCAGCAAAAAAAACCATTAATTCCCCATTTAAACCCAGCAGTTTGTACCCAGGTAGCACGCGTACCCACAACCCTAAAACCCGTGACTTTATAACCTCTCCTAACTAATCAGGACGTGAAAAAGATGTCCTCAGGGCGTACTTTTTACTTCCATTTGAGAGAATCATCCGAGTTTGAAAATAAAACACAACACTTTCGCTGCTGCAGTGAAAAAAGTAAGAAGGATAAATTTTGAAGCCGATGTTCAAATACTGCACCGCAGGAATTCAGAAACTTTCAAGGTTTTGTAAAAAAAAAAATTGGGTAATTTAATTATTATATTTAGTTAGTCAAACATCAGATGTTTTTAATGATGTAATACCTCATTAATATATTTCTGATTTTTGTTTTCTAAATTGAAAGAATCAAGAAATGAACTATGAAGCTCAATAATAAAATCTGAAAATGAAATTTTCAGGTACAGTCTCTCATGCAAACTTTCTCACTTTTACTATACAGTGGATTAAAGAAGAGAAAATATTTCTTTTTTTAATTGTTTTTGGAATCCTCCATGGAAGGACTGTTTCTGTCAAAATGACTGAAGCGCAAAACTAAGTCTAGCTCTTCAAAAATCGTTGTGGAAACTTGCAATCAGTTTACCTCTTTAATAATTAAAACCAGATTCTGGTTATTAATTTCAAGTTAGCGTTAAAACAAAAAAAATGAAATAAATTAGATGAACATCAACAATCTTGTCTTAAGAAACGTCAAATTCTTAAAATAAAAGACAACAATTTGATTAATGTATTTCGTCAGATAAATATACCACAATAAAAATAAACTCTGGATTTAGTTTCCACTAAATCAAAAAAGTTACAAGGTCCCTTCAATATGCCACTGTCACATTTATGATTTCACTCGAAACTTTAAAGGTTAAAACAGTTATACAGATCTGATCACAACTGACAGGATATTAAGTCAAAACAAATAATTTTCTAAAACTTTCCAAACTAATATGATTTTATGAATTCGAATATTTCAAAAGTGGGTTAAAACAAAAGTTACTTTTGGACTACAGTATATCTATACAGTGCAATGCTTTCAATACGAATAAAAAAGTTAAATCGGTATAGTTTTCTGAGAATAATTTTATGTTTTAAACTTTGGATGTTCTCCCAGAATTTGTCTTTTCCGAATCATTTACCATCTCAAGTATCGAAAAAGAAAAAGATGGTTGCGTATAGTATGCATGTATACTGTAGTTCACTGGTAACTGTTTTTACATTGAAAATAAATGTTCAGTACTTTCTTGCTGCTTTGGAATAGCTTACATGTATGTTTATAAATCAAAAGCCTACACAGACGAAGTTTTTTTTATAGGAGAAGTTACATTCAAATTTTTATTTATCCTGTTAAACAATATATCAAAACATGATTATCATCGTTACTTTTGTCAATGTATATAGATATTATGTTGTGGAATATAATGCCATAATTAATATAATATTGATAGTATTCCAATGTGAATAAAGGGCATAATATGTTGTAAATGTGATGAAAATATGAAGTGTTGGATAGGAATTATTTGGCAAAAGGCAGGAAAGAAAATATTTTTCTTTTTCAATTCTACAATTTCCATGATATTACAAAAAAATAAGAGACTTTGCAGAATTAAGTTACTTGGAAATGAAAAAATAGGTTTACAACACTGCAAACTGTCAATAACATTGATCAACAAAGCATCTACATTTTATTTCCCAAGCAGTTATTTCGTAATAATCATTGTCTAATATGACCCATTAAGAAATATGTAAACATTCAAAACATACATATTTAAATACCAGTTGAAACAGTGTCACTTAGTAATCCTTTTCCTGCCAAAAACATCAACATTGATCTTCTGTCAACTATCCACTTGACTGAAAACCGATCAACCATCAACTCGTCTCGCATTCACTGTGTTGACATGTATATCTACAAAGAAACATATCTCAAGTAGATGCCTCTCAAAAAGGCAAAGAACGACATTGTGAAAATAACGATAGAGCGAAAAATGCACTACTCAAAACGGAAATATCACAATTCTCTTTTTTCTATATGTCACCTTCTAGATTTTCTCTCTCTCTCTTACTCAGTGGAAAAACGGATATTGAATCAATCTCTGACCTAACAAGATAGCGCCCCCCCCCCTCCAGTATTTGAGACCCTCAGGACGTCGAAAAACATATATCCAGATATTTTGGCGGAAGTTGGTCTGATGAAATTTGTAGATAGCTATGTAAATGGAGATTGAATGGAAAAAGGACATTGTAAAATAATGAAAATATTTTCTCATGAGTTGTTTTTTGTTGAAAGGGGAGTCAGAAATTTAAGGCATGAAATGGAGGGGATTGTTTTCTTCGCTATATGTTTTTGAGAAAATTTTAATTTTTTGTATATTTTTTCGACTACAAATTAATGTATTAGGCAAGAAGCTCAGATAATTTTTTTATTATTAAATTATCAACCTGAGATATGAGAATGATTCATCGGTATTTTTTGTTTAAGAATAAATCAAAAGTTAAGGTGTCTTAGATGAAATCCCTCAAAACAAATAGTGGTATTAATTTCAAAATTCATGGTGGTGGTTTCGCTATCATAACCATTGTTCAGAATTTTCCAATTCTGTACAACTTCTGAATATCAAGTGAAAAAAAAAACGTCGATATTTTCCTCACAAAAGATTTCACGAACTTAAAATCCATTTCAAAAATCATCTTATACTCTGTCTAAATCAAAAAATTTCGAAGAACTTTTTTTCATCATTTTATTTTCTTCTTTTCTAGAATGCACGATTTTCCCTTTTCTTTCATATATTCTAACGAGTCCTCACATTTTCGCCACAGAAAAAGATGTTCAAATTCTATTCATGAATATTCGTATATGGAAAATCTTTTCAGATAAAAAATAAATCATGTCAAAGGTATATATAGAGATTTTGCGTCCCCTGAGATGTCTAAAAATTGTTTGAAGTTTTCCAAGCTTTTGTCGAATGAAATATATTGATCTTTAATTCCTCAGATTTTCAAGCATAAACATCTTATAAAATATATTAAACCTGCTGTAAATAAATATTGCAGACGTTCGAAGATATTTTCTACCATATTAACAATATTTAAATATTGTTATTTCTTTTTATTTTCTGGTAATATTTTTTTTTAATCACAAATAATATTTCTTAATCGAAAATCATATTTGTCAATCAAAAATTACATTTATTTCATTCTGGTCGGAAAATGAGTAGTTTCGAGAACAATATCAGTACGGAAAATGAACTATTTCAGTAAC
>JAQIWE010002035.1:0-14114 GCA_034698565.1 Campodea plusiochaeta | reverse complement strand
ATGTCGAAACTCCAGTTGGCAAAGGAACTTACTCTACAATGCAGGAAATTACCCCAGGATCAACAGGAACTATTCATCAAGAACCCTGTGGCAGTCTTTTGGAAAATATCAAAATCTTTTGTTTCTCAAATTGTGAAGTTACAAAAACTTAAGCAAAATTACTTAAACTTCAAACTTTTAATTTATATACCAAATTCATTTCACCAGAAAACCCCTATTTATTCCCTTTTCATTAGCACCACAGAAAAAAGTTACAAGGCCGCAGATTAGACTTCGATTGCAAGCGACGGAAGCAAGCAAAAGGTGACGTATTTTCTCGCACATTATTGGCATGAACGTAGCATTTAGCAGGTAGTCTAGAGAGCAGATATATTTATACTTTCAGGTTCTCATATTACAGAGGACGAAATCAAAGCAGCAGAAGACAAGTTTGCCGAATCGCTTCATCTCGCACAAATGGGAATGCATAATCTTCTTGATAATGAGGTGAGCCTTTATCGTTGTACGCTTTTATTTGGGTTTCGTTGATTTTTTTGTAGGGTTTTGCGATTTAGTGTACTTGCGTAATTTATTATTGTAGGTGTATGGTAGGTAGTAAATATTGTTGAAAAGAGTTTTAGTAGACTATGTATTGCTTAAGATCTTTGTCTGACTTTATCAGATTATGTTAACTATAAATTTTATTGAATTTAAATGTTAAATATGATATTTATAATGTGTAATAATTTTTAGACTGTTACAAAAACTATGAATTCCTTATTTATGTAAGTTCCTTTTGTGATTCAAATATATCCTTCACTTAAAATAATTTCAGAATTTATCAAACTTTCAATCTTTCTAACTTAAATTATCATCAGATTCTAATTTCAATCATTTATAATGAATGCTTGTGGTAATAAGTGTATCTTCAAGATTTGCATTATTCCTTTGGTAAATAACCTTAGAAAATATCCAGTGTTTATAAAATAATAGAGAATAATATTGTATTGAACAAGGTTTCATAATAAGTCATAGACTTGTTGACATACAGTAGCTATAAAACTGTAGATAAAGCTTTGTTTCACCTGAATTGGCATATTTTAATATTTTGATTTTCTTCTATCATTGACAATATTATTTTCCTGCTACATATTACACACGCATTATATAATTAGAACAATATAGAGTAAAATAGATAAAAAAAATAAACTAAACAGTCATTCTGAACATACTGTCAAAGCACTACTGCAATTGAATGAGAAATATATTTCTGTTGTTATTGTATTCCAAAATTTTCCTCTATCTTATTATTTTGTCTTTTTCTCATCGATGTGTTAACAACAAGTAGATATGAGAAGCCAAATTCCATACGGAGATTTACAACTCGCAAATGGAACAATTCAGAACAAAATGAAATAATATCTTGCAATTGAAATGTTTCTGAAAATCCATGCCTTCTGTACTTTACTATTCAATGATTGCTTCATATTTTGCCCAGTTGGCAATTGTTAAAACTCTATAATGTAAGTTATTATATTTGTTCGAAAATTATGAAATTCTAAATAGAATTTCTCATGTTTTTCAGATATTTTAAGTAACGTTGATATGATTTATATAACATACTCGTTAAAGTAATGTAAATCAAAATTGTGATCAACTGTTTAATAGAGCCCTACTGTAAGCTTAATATTATTAACTTTAGTTTCTTTGTAGGCTAGATTGCAAGATAATGCTGCTGAGTTCAGCTATTGAGAAAAAAAAATTGTATTGTTTAAGTATGTAACAGATTTTAATAATTGCTGAATCTCTTCAAATTAAACTGAGTATCCATAATTGTTTAATTATGTAAAACATTATTTTCAGACAATTTTTAAAACATATTGAATCATGTGTTAATTGGAAGGAGATGAACAGTGTATCTCATTGAATAAAATAAGTTAAAAGTAAAAAATATTGTGCTTTGTTTTTGTTCTCAAAGAAGTGTTCTAATATCTAACACCTTAACTCTATAATATCCCAAAATCCTTATAAAGTTCTGAATTGTTTATTGATGGTTCATATCTACTTGTTGTTACTTGTTATTTGAATGAATTGTCCTCTAATTGACAGGTAGAGCAGGTATTTCAACTTGTTACGTTTACTGAAGGACTCTTGGAATATCACGAACAATGTGTAGAGATACTCAAATCACTAGTAGAAATACTCAACGAGAAGTAAGTTAAATAGTTTTAGCATTGAAATGAGTTTAAATTAGAGATCAATTGATTTCACTTAAAATAATACAAGTTCATCAGATTTTTACACTATTACCGGTAATACAAAAAAATGAAAAAAAATGTGATGAATGGTATCAATTTTCTGTCTAGAGAACAAAATTCTGAAACATAACAAACAAAAAGTAAGCATGATTAGTAATTTGAAACCAAATTTCTTTTGTAATCCACTCATATAATACTTTGTAATAGAGTCATACAATAAGGAAATACCTTTGCAAGCCTCATTTGTTATCTAATTTGTCAGTCATTTCATTTTAATATAGTATAGACATTTATTTACAAATTTATTGATATCAGTTGATCCCTTCAAGATATTTGAACTAATGTGTACTGACTTTTGCAACCACTGTTAGAATTATAAAACAAAAATTGTAATTGATTGTAATGAAAATTTTGTCAATTAATAAGCTTAAATTTTTCTTCATTATTTAGATTTTGATCTCAATTGTTTTCAGCATGTGTACTCAAATTTTTTCACAAGCCAGATTTTTTCCGCACATTATTTCAGTCTTACATAGGATGCTTGTCACTACAATTTAAATCACCATATTTATTATTAAATTTGATTAGCACCATCTTTTTCAATTTGGCACCACTTTCATTCAATTAACATTTTTGTACTCTCTGCTTTTGGTACTATCGAAGAGTACCGAATAGCGCTACTACGGTACTACATGTGCCAGTATAATCTAACGAACTAGAAATTCATTGAACTCTGATGATGAAAATATAATTTGCTTTACATAACTAGAAGAGCAGCCAAAGAAATAGAATTTTAATTTTGTTATTCCTATTGATGTTATGATGTATAATAATTTACTTTATACAGTTATAAATAAATAATATATATGATGATGATTTTCTTTTGAAGCTTATGTGATTAAAAGTTGTAAAAATAAATAATACAATAACTGTATTGTTATATTTAAATTAATATTGCGAGTTGCCTAAATTTCGTTTGAATTAAATAGCAAATAACTCGCAATGATAACTTCAATATAATATATTAATTGTATTGTATCTGTTATATAAGCAGAGATAGTGAATACTGCTGCTCCTTAATAGGAAAGGAATAAAAAAACACAGAAATTTTACTATTTTAGCATAAAAGAAAAAAAAAGTAACTGAGCACTGTAATTGTATAAATCTGATACATTTAAAAACTGAAAATGAATAACTAAAACATCTTCTTTCTCTAGGAAAATGGACGCCATGAATCAACCAAAACGTGAATTTGTACCGAAGACTGTTGCAGACCTCACAGACAGTGTAGGGAATCACATGGACACATTAAACGGTGGGCCTCCCCCTTGCTATAATGATTCTATTAAGGGTTAGTAAAGAAATAGTTCATTCATAAATGATAGATAATTATTATGGCCTTTTCGTAATCTGCCTGGCTGACTGTCTATGGTCACACTTTTATGCTTTTCATGTCTTTTAACATGCGGAGTTTGGTAAGGTTTTATTTTAGGCTGGTATACTATTTTAACATGGGTTTAGGGGGCCTAAATTGTATTTTTAGATTGTTAATTGCTATTTAAGTATTAAAATAGTTTTTGTGCAACTTTTAGTGTATTTTTGGAGTCGATAGTATTTTTACGATTTCTATTTTCTGGGTTCTGGCTATTTTCTGTCTTTTCAAAAATTTATTCATTAAGGATATTTTTACAGATGGGTCTCTTGTTTTAAATACTGATTAGATTTAAGTAATTTTGAGGTTTCCCTATTCTGTGGTCTTTTTTTGCGATATCAATCTGATACTTCGTTATGATTCACTTTTTCGTGTGATTCTTTTATAATCTTTTCTGGAGCAATTTTCACACATTTCTTGCACAGATTTTTAAATCACTGTTTACTGAATTTGATTTTTAATATACTTAATTTTAAAAATTGTAAAATTTAAATGCAGTAGGCCAATAAAAGTACAATTTGTTTGGTAAGCAACTTCATGAAATCAGATATTTACTAAGTGTTGATTCATTTTTACTATCAACAATTAAACTTGACTGCGAAGAAATTTATTTTAGAACTAATAGTTTTGTACCTTGTTCTTGATCAAATAACAATTAAAAGATAAAAAAAAATATGATAATTTATTATTAAAGCTTATGCTTCGCCTTTCCTTCGCAATTTAAATCATGGAAAACTAATCTATCTTACGATAAACCTACCAATTAAAAATACATTGCAGATTCTTGCTATCTAACATCACAAAATTTCCACAATAAATCAGATTGATACTTTCTATCAAATCTCCATAAACTACTTTTTTCCGACCACATTCTCACCAATCATAATTGCTGTGCATTATTTCTCCAACGACTGTGTTGTATGCTAAATGTTCTTCTTTCCTGTTTTGTGTTTTGCGTTTGAATGTTCAGGCACAACCCCACAGAGGTCTCCACTGCCTTCCCCTTCAAATCCAAAAACGCCAATGTGGGAGGCACAGTTCCCCGGAAATAATAAGCCACAAGGTAATTTATAATATGGTTGAACGATGTGACATGTTTTTGGATGGTTTTTATGAAAAGCTCTGTGTATTATTGACTGATGGGTTTCTTGATCTTCGAAAAATGAAAAGATCTGTTTCGTAGATTGCTCTATTTCTAAATGTTCTTAAAAATGCATAGTTGCTGTATTAACAATATCATGAAAATATTTTAAAAACAATGTTCATTAGTTTATTTCTGATTTCAATCAAGTCTCTTTTATGATTAATTTAATTGTTGGTTCGTGGACCTAATTTCATTAAGCCTAATAATAAATTCCTAGACAATTTCATGACTTACACCAAAATATTAATTGAGATAACATTTTTAGGTAAATGGATCTTGACCACTACTTTCAAACAATAAAAACTTATTTGACATTTCATTTGCTTTTAGTTTACAAACATTTTCAAAAAAACAATTGTTTAAACCAAAATACTTGCATGTTTTAAAAATGTTTGTAAGATAAAAGCTAACGAACATCAAATAAGTTTTTTATTGTTTGAAAGTTGTGGTCAAGATCCATTTACCTAAAAATGTTATGCATTCAAGAAGAACCACTGAATCCCCGAAAAACTATACATTAATTGAGACTTATATAAAGGGTTAAAATAATGTCATCCCTATTTTATGTAGTAATTTCTATCAAATATAATAACTAGGACCAATTCTGGATTGTTGTAATTTTTTCAAATTATTTTACTAATTAACTAATTAATATTAATAATTTATTAACGTATAAAGTTTATTTTCAATTTGGTTATCTAATTTATCTTTCACAATAACACAGAGCCAGCAAATAGAAGTTTCAATAAATACACTGTATGTTTAAATTAGAGTTGAAACTGTAATGCATTGGTAGAATAATGTACTGTATTGTGATTATTTAGATAAAAGGAAAGCTTGTAGAATATGTTGTGCATACTTAGTTTATTTTTTTATGTAGTTTATGCAAATGTTCTTGTAGTAGAGCAATGCATTTGAAAGCTGAAGAAATGGATATAAAAATCCAAATTATAATGTTGTAAATTTTTGTATACAACTTTTGAAAGATGAGCATTCTTGTGTGCTTTTAACGGTGCTCTTTGAATTGAATTTCAACAATTTATTTGTTAACTTTAAAATAACTTTCTAAGTGTTTAATGATTATGGTATTGAACTATTTTTGGAAATATCTCTGTTTTTTTATCAATTTTTAAATTGCAAGCACATTACTATGTGCCTTTCTTGTCTAGTATTATTACAGTTTTAGATAGTAATTATTTGGACATGATAAATTTAAGATTACATAGAAAACAATATACATTAATTAAAAGAGAAATGATGAGAAACATATCGTACCAGTAACACAACTGTCAAATATAATTATTGTGAATACTTTTCCCTACCATTTTTCTTACATTAGTTAACGGATATTTTGCAGCCTCCCCCCTGCCTTCTCCAATGAGATCTAACGTTACTTCTCAGAGTAGTACACCAGTCAAACAGTCACCATGTTGTACAGCATTATACGACTTTGATCCAGAAAATCCAGGGGAATTAGGATTTAAGGTACAGTTTCAGAAGGGTATAGTGAGGTAATGGGGAGTTTTATTTAGGCTACTGGAACATAATGTTTATACCTTAAAGGGTTACTTGCAGATAATGAATTTCTCATTTTCTGTAATTTTCTTGTACCTTACATTATTAAAAAAAGTTCAACATTTTTTGACCCAACGGATCAAAAGATATTTTCATTTATAGAAGTTGATATAAGTTCTATGTGGTAGCACAAATCGAACTGCTTATTTTCCCTACCTTGCGAATATATGCAAATTAGTCACTGAAAAACACATATCAGAGCACATCAATGAAGAAGTAGCAAAACTGACTTAAAAATAACGCAAATTAATCATTTTATTCACATAACAGTAGTTGGCTCGTTTTCAGCCACATTTGCTCTGCTACCTTACAGCTTATTTTACCGCATTTTCTAAAGTGAATATTTTCAAAACCGACGATTTTTGACAGGTAAGAAAAATAATATGAGTTATTTATATGAAGAAGACTAAAAAAGACTATTACGGTATGTTATAATATCAGAAAAGTCAATTTAGCTGCAAGTAACCCTTTAATTATATGGTACAATGAAAAAGAAATGATTTTCTCATGGACAAAAATTTCGGATAATTTAATTCTTAGTAGTAGGCCTAGATGAATTATATTAATAAAATCTTGTTATTGTATTAATCACTAGAGGATAATTCATTTTCAAAATTATGGATTAGACCACTTCAAAACACAATAATATACTTCTAGATTAACGTTCTTTGCTATATTATCTTACAAATATTTTCAAAATACAATATGTTGAGAAAGGGAAGTATAACATACAAATAAAGTTACAAAAGCGGCACAAATTCGAAGGACAGATTCCACAAAAAGTCCAAAAGCTGGAGCGTCATTCATTTGATCGTTAATCAATGTGCAGAAAATTCCAGAATGTACGGTAATGAGGTTTGGGCGAAGTTTGAAGAGTTTGTGGAAATATCTGCAAACATTTTCCCCTCAAAAAATAGCAACGCAAGTTCCTTATGCAATGAACAAGAACTGTAAATGTGGAAACTGATATTTTCTAGCCTAATCTTTTTAATTAAATATGTACGAAATGTGCAAAGAATATCGTGCGGCATTATCCCAGGACCATGGATAATGGTAACAAAGAAAGTTTGATGAATTTTGATTAAATCAACAATACATCTACAAGAACAATTTTCATTTTGATGATTTTTTTCAATTTTTCTTCTTTCTAACGTAACCTGGTGTAGGAGGGACCAATCACAGAACTGGTCTTCCACCCACCCCCTTGGATTTGCCACTGAAAGGAAAAGTTCATTGAGAACAGACTTTCATATATCATGAAAATGAGATGGGAACTTTATAGATATTAGACTGAATTCCAATCAGTGGTGCTTTTAAGATCCAGGGCTTCATTAAGCACTTCCTATGGAGTTACCAAAAGGGTCTCAAGTAATATTATTGTATAAAGTTGGTTTATGACAAAGTAAACTTAATATTATCTTGTTTTTGTAATGTGTAATCCTAAACTTTTCGTAGTAATATTCAGTATAAGTATATCTTGAATTACTCTTTTTAAGTTGTTACGGTCGTGTAACAATCTAGTTATTTAATCTTTGTGATGTCATAGCTCAAACTATCTTTTTTAAGTGAGATATATACTCAAATTGAACCAATTTTTCTCTTAAAAGTCTAAAATTTGAGCATAAAAAATAAACTACCTCATTACATGCCTCGAGGGACATGAAAGTAAAGGTTCAGGCTTTCTTGACCTCAACACAGAAGTTGGCGATAGTATAGTCAGCACTAAGCTCCAGTTGGTATTTAACCCAAAGGGTTTTCACCCCTGGTACACATTTATAAGAGACTGGGTGAACCTCCCTCCGAAGTGTTTTATCTGTAGTTTTCCAGCAATTAAAATTCGATGCGAAATTCTGAGATCAAACCATAGAACCTGCAGTGACTATTGCAACACATACTGATATGCAACTGCCAAAACACATGGTTTACTTTGAAAAACTGAACATCTAGAAAAAAAATTCAACAAATATCTCTATTTTTATAAAAACATTTCATCTAAATGCAAATATTCATATACAGAATTTAAGCTTATGTTTGCAATTTCGAGAACTCATGCAGCGACTCTAAAACATTTTTATTCTCTATCTTTCCTTTAGGAGGGTGATACAATTACATTGGTGAGCAAGATTGACGAAAACTGGTTGGAAGGAAGCTTGAATGGTAAAACTGGCTATTTCCCTGTAACATACGTCCATGTTGTCGTACCATTACCATAAATCAATTAATTACCACGTGAGTGATTATGAAGTTCAGATAAAAAAACATTTTTTTGGGATGGTAAAAAAAAACTCCGCCATTTTTTTCTTTTATTACCTCTCGTTTCCCCCCCCCTGATAATTTGTATATTGGTTCCGAAGCAAAAAAAATCTTCATG
The DNA here is from genome assembly GCA_034698565.1 of Campodea plusiochaeta. Classification (NCBI taxonomy): domain Eukaryota; kingdom Metazoa; phylum Arthropoda; class Diplura; order Rhabdura; family Campodeidae; genus Campodea; species Campodea plusiochaeta. The sequence goes on along the minus strand of JAQIWE010002035.1, from coordinate 5,355 downwards.
TGTGATATCAAGACTTACAGTGCACGTTTAAGTTATTGTTATTATTGTAGCGCTTTAGATTTTTTTAGACGTTTGTAAATTTAGAGAGAAAATGATGATGAATTTTGGGATTTGATTTCGAGGTTTTTCGCAGCTAGGCTTTTTACGTTGCTCAATGTTTTTTTTTCTTTACTTCAATCAGATCTAGGGCTGAGATATATTTTGAATTTGTTTCCCGAGAAATATTGACTAGTTGTATATTAGTTTTAATTTGTAATTTTAAGTCGCACTGGTTGCCAGCATCGATTGTTATTACAATGAAATTGTGAAATTTTTTATATTAAAAAATTTACAAGTTTAAAAAAAATTGAATCTGATATAGAAAATGACATCTTGAAAGTAACATGGTGGTTGTTAATCTTTTAAAATTTTCATTCAAGTTTATTTAATTCTTTTTGTAATAAAGATTAAAAGAAGTTTGTTTTTGTACAAAATTGATAAATACAAACCTTAATCAAATGAGAACTAAATTCATAACATATTTTTTATTTTTGTTTTTTTTAAAATGTATAAATCTACGGACAAAGTCACATGCATGTAAGCAAACATATAATTCGCTTTGTATATTCAAAAAAGTTCTATTGAAATTATGTTATTTTCAAGAAATCACAGACAGTTTGTATTTCCACCATATATAAAAAACTTTGTAATGGCAAGTTTATTATAAACTGCGTAAGTTCTTATATTAAAACCATCTTCGTTGAGTGAAACCAGCCCTAGATAAATATTATTAGCCTACTATACCTTACAAACCTAATGAAGTGATACTCGATTTTTCGCATTTTCCGAAGCTGTGTTCCTACTTTTATTTTCTTGCACTGTCGGATTCTAAATACTTGCCATAATAAGATCTAGGTCAAAATATATTATTATAGAACTAGTACTATAGGAGCTGCATATATGATATGATAATGATTAATTTTTTGAATAAAAAAAAGATATTTACTGCCCAGTGCCATATGAAGAAAAAAAAACGTTTATTTACAATGCCTCACACATTAAAGGGTAGTGGGAATGTCAGCCATTTTGGAATAATTGATGCTGTTTTGAAATAAAAAAAAGCTGCTATTCTATCAATCAAGTTATAATTTTCAAAGTTGTCAGTATTATTCTTCATATTATTTGTAGAAATTGATAGTATTCAACTGTAATGACGACATTGTTAAATTTAAAAAAAATTGCATTTCTTGAATTATAATGCCAATTTCGAAATATATACAGTACTTTTGAGCTGCTTACTTCACCCCAAAAAATAACTTATATTGTTTTTACAGGAAATTCAATTCAACTGTTAGCAAAACTTGACAGATACAAAAGTTTCATCAAATAACTAAAAGTGAAATTGCTCTTTTTAAGGTCACAATATTTATAAACAACACAAATTTCAAAAAAGCTGATATTTTCATCTCCAATTGTTCATTTTGAAAATTCAAGTATAACAATGTACTTAAATGTAAATTTTTTTCACAATATTGTACACATTATACATCCCGTGAAATAATTTTTATTTATAATAAATGTCTGTCTGGTGGAAAATGCATGTCGAAAAATGTTGACTGGAGATTGTTGAAAGAAAATTAAAATAGTATAATTGTTGTTAAGCAAATTAAATTTTCAGAGATTTAATTATAATGTAACATTTCTGATAATGAGAGAAAAAATAATGTATAAAATATTAAAGTTTAAGGATTGTGAATTTTTTTGGAAAAAAACGTCAAAAATAAATTTTTGCCGAGTTGGAAAAAGAATGAGTTTTTAAAGCTTGATTGTTAGGTGCCTATAACAATGTCGGAAAAGTTTAAGTGATTTTTTTGTAAGTTGAATATATACTGGTCTATATTTTTTCAACTGTTTAATAATACTTGGTAGTTTATTACAATAGGTTACAGGTTTCATTTTCACACTAAAAAAATTGTTCATGTTATTATAAAGTGAAATTGGAAAACTGTTTGTACTCAATTGTAATAGTGTGATTGATAATTAAAATTTATTGAGTTGAATAAAAAAAGTTACTTGGGAGTTGGTAAAAAAATTTTGATAATAAACTATATATTATTCTTTTATTTGGAACCAAAGTTGATAAATTGAACAGTAATTTAGTCCATGTGGAACTTCTTCACTTCTTAATTGAAAAATAACTGAGACTTGAGTAGATTTAAAAATATTATTGTTAAAAATTATCTGTTTTATTCCATAAAAAGAAAGTTTCCAAAAAGCTTGCTAGTAATCAATTACAAATTGGCAACCAAAGTTTCTGGAATGTAGACTAGTAATGATTAAATTAGGATTTCTAACAAAATAAAATGAGTTGTGAGAAATCAGTATTTGTGAAATAATGATTTAAAATTGACACTGATAACAAAAAACTAATGAATTGGTGACTTGAAAATTTGAATAGGTATAGTTCGATAATTTATTTACAATAACTTTTTATAATTTGAAGATAGAAAAGTTTGAAAAAGGAATAATCACCAATATAATTATAATTGAGTACATACAGCCTTTGTATTTCATTTATTGAGGTTTCCCTCTTCGTAAAAAATCTTTATTAGTCAATTTCTTTTATACATGTATTTTTTACTAATTTGGCTAAACATAATTATAAAAAAACAAGAGAAGATTCTGAAAGATATACTGTAAAAAAACTAAAAAAAAGAAAAAAGTCGATCCCAACATTTAAGTGTATTTATATTAACCTTATTCCTAATAACTGTAAAGTAGTCATATAAAAATATATCATGGAGAAATTCGTAGAAATTTACTTTAAAGCGTTCAAAACCAAAACTATAAAAATGTATCAACTTCAAAGTAGCATTTAAAAATGTTGTAGAAATTGACACCAAAGATTCCATGATATATTTTTTTCAAAACTGCAAATCTCTGTTCAATGGCATATCTCAATGTGAAATTTTTATTTCTGGTTAAAAAAAAATCACTGTATAATTATCTCAGTCTATAGAAAATAATATCAACGGAAAAAAAAGCCGTAATATTGTGAAATATTGTAATATTGTAAACACGTCTTGTTTTAACTTGATAGTCAGGTATGTTATTTACACAAAATTTAATTTTTTTTCCTCCAAAAATATAAAATATCGTTAATCTCATTTATATAAATACGTATGTTAAAACTGTAGGTTAGTGAAAAATATTGAAGCCTTTTTCAATGAAGTAAAAAAAATTAAAGGAGTATATAACCATATATTCCTGATTAAGACAATAATGTATGTTTGAATTTTTTATTCATTTATTTTTTGGAGGAATAAAGATATTTGAAGTTATGAATAATGATTAAGCTTTGAATGATGAAATTAAACCGTAATTATGGATACTTCTCGCGGCTACTCTGTCTCATTGTTAAAATGGTGTTATTTGATTCCAATAATAAATGGAATTCATCAAAGTATTATGATTGTTTTTGATTTATAACCTCATACATTGTGGATAAGGTGGTATATTTGGAAACTTTACAGTAAATTTCAGCAGTTTGATTTTACAGTAAATTTCAGCAGTTGATTTTTACAGTAAATTTCAGCAGTTGATTTTTCAGGAAATCCAAAAGAAAACAAGTGACACTTAAAAAAGTACCAACATTAATTATATTGCAAAGTACGAAATAATGAGTCTTGCTATTGGTCTTGGGTCTTGTACAAGACCAAGAAAGGTATGGTCCTGTCAGGAACACTAACGAAGTATGGTCTTGCTTCTCACGGTCAGATATAATTTACTAATATATAGTTTTATAGAGACGAACTCCTTTTGTAGAATAGTATAATTAGAACTTTATTATCAAAAATTTGCCAATAAAGTTCCCTTGTAAAATTTCTTAGTTTTATAGGTGGCTTAAATTGAGGGAATGATAACAAATAAGTTTCTGAACTTGTAAGAAAATTGTAGAAAATGCAGATATTGTTATTCAAACAAATTAAAGACGTATAGCAATAGAACTTCATCTGAACAGTAAAATAATGTTTTAAAATTTTGGTATTTCATCATTTTCAAAGTGTTAATATCACAGTAATATATTATGGAAGTGACAGGAATAATTTGATTTTTTAAATAGAAAACTTACTAGATTTTAAATCATAATACCAAAGGCGTCATTCCTCTAGGATTCTAGATATGACGAAAAATTAACAATCAGAAAAATACGGGTGTTTTCTCATATGGTATTTTTGGAACGTTAAGAAAAATGAAATTTACTTATTACATTGTTACATAACAGCAAATAATTTTTTCACACATTATTTCAGACTATTATTTATAGATCTCCTTAACAAAGTTTCCTGAAACCATCTTGGGTCCCGAGACTTTGATGTCAGCAGTCTTATTATTGGTCTTTGTTCCCATGATCAAAACGTTTTGTGTGTATGTCAATCTTGGTTTTGTACTAGTACAAGTGTCTTGGGTCCAGTGAATTCCCCACAATTTATAATGTAATATTATAATTTTTGATTGATATTACTTCCCACATTATGAAATTAATCAATTTATATAACACTAATATTCCTAAAAACATTTATTTATTAATAGGTTTTTTTATAACCAAAATCCAAGAGTCTTGGTCTTGGGTCCTCAGTCATGGTTACAATATCACAAAACTTAAATAAAATAAGAGCTGCATGTATTTTTTCTTTTTTGTCATACATAACACCCTATAAGTCAACTTACACATCCTATAATATTTCTAAAAAAAATGGGATTTATTTCCTCATAATATTCTTATACTAAGACCCAAGAGTCTTGATGTATATTACGGTCTTGGGATACAAGCCTTTTTTTTATTTTTTTTTATTTATTTTTTTATTTTTTTTATTTGTCGTTCTCTGCATCCTTTTTATGATAGGTCTTTATATTGGTCTTGGGTTTTGCATAAGACCAAGAAAGTTATGGTCTTACCAGGAACACTAACGAAGTATGGTCTTGCATGCTTCTCACGGTCAGATATAATTTACTAACAATTTTATCGAGACGAACTCGAGAATATAGAGGAACCTTTTGTAGAATAGTATAATTAGAACTTTGCTTATCAAAACCGAATCAATATAAATAAAACTCAACTTCTGTCTGTGTGATCTGTTTGTGAGGGCATCAATTGATAACGGGACAGAAGTGCACCACCAAATGATAAGGATATCTCACATGATGGTCTGGTTACGGCTATAAATAATTTTCCTTCATCATCTGGAAACTGAGAAATCAGCTTATTTTGTTGATTTTCTGCAAAACTTTACATGTCAGTTCATAGTTCAAATTTTAACATTCTGTTAGCAACACTTAATAATCTATTTATTATTTTGAATTAAAACAATTATT
>JAQIWE010002034.1:0-14116 GCA_034698565.1 Campodea plusiochaeta | reverse complement strand
CCCCCCCCCCCCCCCCCACACACACACACACACACGCACAAACAAAAAGAAATCTAATTTTCAGTTGCTCACCAAACTAACCCCTTAACGGCACCCCTGAAAACTGGTAATTCTTCAAATTTTTAGAATTATACAATAAGAGTGAAATTCACGAAGAATTTATTGGTTGCTTTCGGTTTTGACGTAATAACTTACATAATGTTTATTACAATATATTGTAGAGTTAATGTTTGTTCTATTTCTTCAGGCTGGTAAAATCCATATTTCTGAAGATTCAGAGAAGAAATTATGTAATACTAATTTCAAAACAGAGTTCCGTGGAACGGTGAATATAAAGGTAAGGAAATACCCAGTATTACATCACTACACCATCTCCACTTCCAAACAAGAGTACAAATCATGTTTTTCCACTTGTGGACGAAATACCGGATATTTACTTATGAGTTATAAACGAAAATTTTAAATAATAAAAGTATAAAAAATATATATAGTGATGCATGTTATTGCTAAAATAAAGATTCATTAAATGTATTATTGCTGCTGATGATGAGTGTATATTTGTGTATTATTGCTTCAGATTATAAATTTCATCTTTAGAGTGATTAAATGCTTTAATATTAATACTGTGCTGAATTATAATTACAGACATTTTTATAATGATGAAGTTATTCTTCTTTCCTTTCAGGGTAAAGGTGAAATGAATACCTATTGGCTTTTAAATGGTGATGGAAATGAGTGAAGTGTGACTGTATATTTCATCTCATTTCAAATAACATCATTACTGCAGTAGAACTGCATAATACTCACTTATATAAGAAATGATAATTGAAACATGTCCAAACGAAGACTTATCGAAGCAATGGAATTGATCAGTATTTTATTGAATAATTATATCACTGTAATAAATATTAAACACTACTGTATTCATTTTTTTATCCTTTACCATTACAATAATGATCTATTAAATAGGTTTGTGTTACATAATAATTATGTGGCAATGAAAGCAACATAAAATTTAATAGTTCTGTATAAAAATTGTTTTAATTGAATGTATCTGTTATATCCGCACTAAGAAATAAAAACTTCCTGTAACATGTTTCCGTATTATTACAAAATGGCTATAAATAAATCAGTACATTTTTATGTAGCAGAACACAGGATTTGATAGGACCTCGTTGAACGTATAATACGAGAAATAAACTAGTTCGCTCAAAAGTTACAACTGTTCAAAATGTCAAGTTGAAGTCATTAATACGTAGAGCCAACATAGCAGGAAGTCATTATGGTACTTGAAGAACATTAATTTTTAAAGAAAATCCAAAGATGTTGTACACAAATATTGCAAGTTCAATGAACATTTCAATTTCTATATTTCTGAATGTTAAATTCTGCAAATTTTAGTAAATAACAATAACGCTCTAACATCTGATAAATGATTTGACTGAGTTGCAACAGGGAAGACAGTGCCTTGTGATATATATACGAATCTCAGCAGTAAAAGGTTCAGCAATCAGTGCTATTTTTTTTATCATACGGTGTAAGTGTATGACTGTATGACTTCTGTAAAAAAAGAATTAAAAGAAAATAGTATTATTGTAACGTTTCTATGGATTTTTAACGATTTAAATACGTTAATACTGTGTGCGTAAGGAGTGTTAGTAGAAAAAAAGAAGAAAATTATTTCCCCTGGAAAAAATACAAGCCTTAATTTCGACTTTTTAATATTTATTGTATGATGCCTTACCATTCTTAGGTATAAAACCGTAGCAAATGTACGGACCAATAAAAAATTGAAAAAGTATAGTTGGAAATTCGAAATTTCAAATGCTGAACTTCTTTTCAAGTCACTACCAGACTATACTCTGAAATTTGTTCAAAATCCGGCAAGTCGTTCCTAAGTAAATTAACAAAGAATTTGGAATACTTGAAAATGACAGTTAAAAATTCGAACCCTATATCGGTTTTGACTAGGTTTTTTTATATTACTTCAAGGTAACGGTCCTGAAAATTTGATTAAAATCCACCAATTCTATAGAAAGTTAGAACTAAAGTTTTGATTTGAAGATGGAAATGAAAAAATATCAAAACCTAGATCGGTTTTGACTACTGAACTTTTTGTCGATGGCAATACAGATATTATTCTGAAAATTTGGTTTAAATTCGGCTAGTGGTTCCAGAGATATTCAATGAAACATGAGAAGTTCCTGAAGATGAAAACAAGAAATTCGAAGTCTAGGTCAATTTGGATAAATTTCCGAATATGCTGATACTTGCACTATAGTCTGAAAATTTGGTCGAACTACTGAGCCGTCTACTGAGATTAGAGGGGGGGGGGACATGGGAAACGTGTAAGAGTGCCAAATGGAATTGATGAGGTCTCGTATCAATGGAAGTTTGTGAAGTAACATGATTGATGACATTTCAAAAATGTAAATCATTTCCCCTCTATATACAGGGTGGGCCATTTTGAAAATGGAATATTTTCTGAAATATTGGAGCTAGAAACTGGATTTAAAAACCAATCGAAAGGGAATCTTGTCTGTTTCTGACAATGTACGGCTTTATAAAATCAGAGCCGTGTTACGGTCGCTACGGCCATAAAGCTAAAAGTATTAAAAATAAAAGTTGTCAGCAATAGTATAACACTAAAAAATTGGAATTTTACCCGTAAAACAATAACAACGTGGTTGGAAATTATTTTTTTGGCTAATACCTTAATTTGATCCAACAATGATTGACTGCAATATGTCGGAAAATTTTATTACAACCTTTGCAGTAACAGCCTGTAAACGTTCTCTGTCTACGATTCCACTTCTCCCTCTCAGGAGGATTTCATTTTGAAAGCCGTTAAAAAAATAATAAAAACGAGAAAAAAAATCTTAAATCATAAATATTTATAAAAATATTATTTTCTGTTACTTTTAAGCTTTACAAAAAATAAGTTTTTTTACAATATACCATCATTATTAGCAACTTTTATTTGGGATACTTTTCAGTTAAAAAAGTAACACGGCTCCGATTCATTTTTATAAACAGAACAATATGGTTTTTTAAATGCACGTATGGTTTTTTAAATGCAGTTTCTAGCTCCACTATTTCAGAAAATATTCCATTTTCAAAAGTGGTGCCTTTTTTTTTAGTCCACCCTGTATATACTCACATACTGCTTATAAATAAAACACTCTAAGTTTCTCAAAACTTACTTTAGTTCAACGAAACTCGAGCACTGACATATTTTTGCTTCTATAATATCAAAAATCTTTGGAAAAAAAAAAATCATCATTTCAATATAATATATCTCGTATATATTGGAAACTGGAACTAAACTATAGAAATAATAACTGTTCAACTTACTTCTGAGAATTGAAGGGCACGGAAAGTCACATTTGTTTCACACTAAATCACTCTACTAATGTTCTCCGGGTAAAAATTAATCATAGAGTAATGTAACGTATTGTTCCATAATACATCTATCTCAATATCAATAACGCACCCATACACACAACAATCAGTAGTAAAACCAGTTCGTTTCAACTGAAAGTGAAATTTCATTTAAAGTGTCCTACATAAAAAGCATCCAATAGAATGTCATCGCTGACCCACTATTCATTTTTCTTTTTGTAATAGACACAGACAGATATATAAAATGCCGGTAATACTACTTTGATTTTATAATACATTGTTTACAAACCACCGGTTACAGTGTGAGAAAAGTAAAAGTGAATCGAAGATGGATATGAAAATTATAGTGTATTGTTTCCTAGTTATATCACAATGTTATTGCATGACACCGGTAAGTTGCATGTTTTCATTTACTGTTATGTATTACAGATACTTATGTAACTCGAAATTGAATTGTATAATCCTATTTTGATAATGAAGTTTAATGAGACTGATTTAATCAGCTTATTAATTCTTTTGTGAAAGTGACTTTTCTCATTTTGTCGTGATACAAAGTAATAATGTAAAAGGAATAATAGCTTCTAATCATAATAAATTATTCCGCCCGTCTGGGAGTACTTATCTGTGCACATTATCAAAACAAATTTCACGTGCGCTATATCTCTGTAACAATGAATAGCTTTCAATAAAATTATACTTTTTTATTAACTAATTGAAAGTAGTGAAGTTGTAAGAATAGTTGTAATATACTAATTGATCTCATGAAAATATAATTCTCATTTTATATTTTTATTTCTTTTTCAGTTTTTCTCACATTTTTATAGACCATTCCAACGAGAGGAGAAAAAAGTATGCCCATGCTGTAAGTTCAATTTTAATATAATTATTTAGTAGTAATATTCTCGTTTTCTGCTATTAAATTAACTTTTCTCTGTGATGACGTTGAGTAATAATATATTTGATACCGACATTATTATGCTATTATGTTTTCATGTAGTAAAGCACTACCATAATTATGAACTGAACAAACGTTATTATTATGTCACAAAAAATTATTAATAATTAATTTACCTAAGAATATTATTCGAATCCCCTTTTTTCCATTCTACTTTTAATGGAAAAATACAATGCTGAAATTCATTCAGAATGATTTCAGGAAAATCGATAAAACCACAAGTAGACCTATAGAAGTCAGGAAAAAAGTGTTCTGTACTCACTGACCAAATAAGATATACGTCTTATACAAATAGTTAATTTTTTTCTATTTTTTATATTACAAAGTAAATAATAGTTGCAATGAAACGTGGTTCACATGCTGGTACAAGACCCAACTTTCAAAATATGGCAATGAAAACAGTCAAAACACAAAAAGACATTTCTAAATTAGTTTCGATGTATTTTCATTATTAATAGTAATTACAAAGTTTCAATTTATAATTAACTCGCTACTTATAATAATATTAATAACTTTTTAACTTCATGTAAGACAAATTTGAATATTATTTCTTATAGCAAGAATTCAAATTCTTACAGTTAGTTTGTATAAATTGTATTCAAGAGAGATATTGTTTACTATAGGGTATTTGCTTTTACGTAGATTATTTTTTCTTGTACCATAGATTTCCCTTTCTTCCAAGTAAATTTACTTAGCAATGAAAAGCGCAAACACGAATAATTATAGAATATCCACAAGGAAGAGGCTTACAATATCCACACACTATTTCATGTTAGTAAACGAAACGAAGTATACGAATAATATAATGTAATTTTTGTTCAATTCTTTAGAAACAAAACTATTTTTCGAAAAAATATTTTCAGCATTTCGACGTTCTTTCGAAATATAAAACTGAATATAACATTGTATTTTACAAAGCATACTTTTTATTCAAAGTAATATGCTAATAGAAATTACATATAAAAGACATTGTTTTCAATAAATCATATTATATCATTAATTCAAATGTATAATTGGAAACTGGGCATTATGTTATTTTCCTTAAGTTAAGAAAAAGTCATTAAAATCTTAAAGTGTAATTAAATTTGTGCTATTAGCAAATGTTACGCTGTTCTCTTATTACTTCATACGGTTTCTGTATCAATGCTTTCTGAAAGTCATTTTCGTGACATAATATTCCTTTAAATTAAGTAGTGTAAAGTACCGTGAGGCAAAAGTAGATCAAAGGTACTTCAATCAACTGAAAACTAAAATGCGAAACTATTCACTATTTAAAATTTAAGGATCAATATTACACGGTCATCATCAAAGAGATAAGAGTGATGTAATAGTTGTATGTATAGATGGAAAACTACAACCACAGGATACAGAAGCAGTAGTGGTAGTGTAGCTTCTGTGTCGCTGTCATTTTTAAGTATTTGATTAATTTGAAGCATTCATGTGCCACTGAAACTTAATCAGCAGGTCAATATTATCATCTATAGGCATATATACATGTACTTTTTACAATATGAAGTACCAATATTCTTACTTACAATCCATTAACTCGGCTTATTTGCGCTTAAATAGACTAAATTACATCATTTTATTTCAATGATGTTTACCAATAAAACATCAATATCTGTTATTTTATTTTGATAATCGTCCCTTTCATTATCATTGGTCATATTAAGTAATATAGGACTTATAAATTTTCGTGACTGTTGTATATAAATATAATGAATCTGTGTTTGTTGCTCTATTTCATATCGACCATATTTCTTCGTCTTGTTTCGGTATTTCATGGTCACGACTTTTCTTGTATTATTAAATTAAACATTTAGATTAACCATATCTATATATAGTTATTATAAAAATGATTAGTTTTGTTTATAACGTACATACAGTCAGGAGTCAAGCTAATAAGATAATTCAATCAAACCTGATCTAAGTTCACCTAAATCGATTAAATGTATTTAAAGAAAAATGACACGCTAGCCATGAAATATAAACAAGCAGCAAATTATTTCCCCTGAAAAAAAATGTAAGCCTTAATTTTGAGTTTTCAATATTTTTTGGATGGTATGTTAAGAATAAAACCGTAGCAATGTATGGAGCAATAAAAAATCGAAAAATAATAATAATAATAATAAATAATTGGAAATTACAAATGATGAACTATTTTTACAGGATACTACTATATCCTGCATTAAGATCCCGAAATGTGTTTCAACTCCGCAAATGGTTTCTGTGTAACTTAAAAAGAATTTAGAATACTTGAATATAGATGTAAATTAAAAATTCTAATCTTGATCTCATTCTGACTAGTGAACTTTCTTCATTTGGCCATACTGATACAATCCTGAAAATTTGGTTAAAATCAGCCAAGTGGTTCCGGAGAAAATCAAGAAACAAATCAAAGCTATGAAGATGTAAATTTTAAATTCGAAACCTAGGTCAGTTTTGACTAAGGAACTTTTCATGTGTACAAACTATTACAATCTTAAAAATTTCACAAAAATCTGCCTAGTAGTTCCGGAGAAAATTAGAGTTAAGTTTTTACTTGAAGATGGTAACGAAAAAAAAATCGAAACAAAGGTCAGTTTTGATTACGGAACTTTTTGTATATGCTATACAGATGATATCCTGAAAATTTGGTTAAAATCCGCCAAGAGGTTCCGGTGTTATATTCAATGAAACATGAAAATTCTCTGAAGATGAAAACACGAAATCCGAAACCTAAGTCGGTTTGAACTGATTTCCGAATGTGCCGAGGCTATGAGGCATCCTGTATGATCTATATGGAGGCATCCTGAAAATTTTGTCAAACTCGGGAGAGCGGTTACAGAGATAAGGACGGAGACATGATCGTTCTATAGCCTAAGCCTTTTTTTCCCTTCGGTAAAGAAAAAAAAGTTAGAGTGCCCACCCACATTTTCATGATCTGGTCCTGTGCCCACCCAAACTGAAATGCCTGACTACGATCCTGTGCTCGTCCATGCTGAAGTGACGAGATATAGAAAAAAAAGGAAGATGAGACATGTGAGTTTCCTTCATTACGGTTTACGGATATATTGCTTGAAAGTTCACAAACATACCAAGTTTTTGCTAGTAATCTTCACATTTTCATAATTTAGGGAAGGAAAAAGGCACAGTAAAAATTCCTCGTATCCTCGAAGTGCCCGAGATCATTTAAATGGAGAAACCTATATAAAATAGAATAACATTCAGGAAGTGTATCGTACACTTGTACAGTAGCCTATATCTAAATTTTTGTTTTTAACGTACTTGCTGAGTTTTTAAAATATCAATAACAATATTTTACAATTATTACTACATATGGAATTTGGTTATAAAATTCTTAAACGTGAATTTTTTTTCATCGGGAAGCCATCTTTCCCAACACACATATCTCGATTTACTTTCTTTGTTCTCTATTGTACTCGCTTTCCCTAGATAGAGACCGCTAAGCTGTGTTGGAAAAGATGTCTTCTCTAACAAAGCTCGGGTTCGTCCGTATAATTTAGAAGGGATCGGCTCGATTTTACGTCTAGCACTAAATGTAAGTTATCCAAGTAACCCCCCCTCCCCCATTCAAAATGCCGACAGGGAAGTGGCCATGACTTTTAATTTTTTTTTATATATCATAGCAAAAAAAAATGCTTACCCACACCGCGTATATATATTTTATATATAAGGAGGGAGAGTACGAAGTGAGAGTGTGTAAAAAATAAAGTCCCGTTATGACCTAGAAAAAGTACTTTTTATTCTTTCATATATTATGTATCCTTTTATCTAGAAAGTATTACCATTTTAGTTGTTGTAACTCATTGCGGTTTCACTTCCTCAATGTCAATGTCAATAGAAGCAAGAGTTGTCGGAATAAAAACTTTCTAAATCATTTTCAAAATATAGGACAGGTGGGTCCAGTCAACAGGGCGGATTCTATTATCTGCATACTGGAAATAACACGGAATAACTAAAACTTTTTTACTTCCTTAGTGAAACTGCAAAATAATCATTAGTGTATTATCATGGCATTAGTGAATTTTTGCACTAATCCTAATAATATTTAAATTATTAATTCCATTTTTACTAGCATTTCTTATAGAGTACTAACATAAATAAATCATCATTAGTGTTATGGTATTTCTAATTAGTGGAAGAAAAAATACAGTGAATCTGTTGAAGCTGTTACAGTTAGCCTAAAACAATGTATGTTGGATGGAAGAAATTCATTATGTTAATATACACTACGTAAAACACCGGAAAATACTACGCTTATTTAGCACACACCTCTCTTAAATAACCCCGGATCAGTATAAGTATGCTAATGTTAAGAAGTTTCGTGATCATAATTTGATAGGCTGCCCTATGTTATTTACAATATAAATAAACTTTAAAAAGAGAGAGAGAGAGACACTTCCGCTGATGTAAGTAATATAATACGGGAAGAATGGACAGTAGAGTAGCTCAGAACATAATCCTATTTTTAATTATTATTAATATTGTGCTTCTTTTCATATTATACTTTAAAAAGAAATTCATTGCTTTATTTTAAGAATGGGGGGGATATCGGATGTAGCAGCATGACAAATTTTGCATCAATATTTAATCTGGAAAACATTTATACTGCAGCACTAATTTCAGTTAGATTATAATGTTCCAAAATCACTGTTGATTTTCAGTTTCCTCCTATCTGTAACGAACCGTATCATACCGTTATAGCAGTGAAAGGTACGATGGAAGTAGGGCAAGGTCAAACACCTTTTCTCTGTTTTCCCCCACATCATTCTAATGATTCAATACATAATCGTGAATATGTATATATTATCTTTGCACTCGGTCACATACACGCAACGTTACAAGTTCAACAATCTCCATGAAGTAGGCTGCATATATTGTATTATTATATATAGGCACATGTACTACAAATAGTTAAATACACGTTTATGGCAGACTATGCTTACTGTGTAATAAGTACTGTTTTTAATGCATCGTACGGCATATTTATAAATCGTATTTCTAGATAGAGGCTGAATAACATCGTGCCAACGAGAAATAAAATTTTTGGTCTTACTGCAAGTGCAATGATTCCAAAATTCGAGTTTCATGTTGTAAGAAAACCGAGTCCTTTTATTGTTACGCTCTTATTAATCAATTAAATTAAATTATTACATATTTCAGTGGGGTTAGCATCTCACAAAAACAATTGTAAATTCTTAGCGTGACAAATGCAAATAGGCCAGTCGCCAGTGGTCGGTTTTGTCTTATAATAATACTAGCCTAATAGAAACATAAAAATAAACCTACTCAGTGTTGAGCATTGGAATGTAACTTTACGAAACCAAAAAATGAAGGCAATTTTAAAAGCAAGGCAAGGTTAATTATAATAATTCATAGTTTCATACTATTTTCTCTGTGATTAAAAGCGAAAAAAAGTGGGAAACTGTCTCTAAATTAATAAAATTAATTTACTATACCTGGTACTTTTAAAAGTGACAATTATCAGCACTTCAAAAAAATAATAATAATAATAATAATAATAATATTGATGATTAATCAGTGTTTTATTGCTGATTACAATGCTTGGAGGAGAACAGCGATGAGCGAACACCATAATACCGGATACAACATAATATTCTGCTATTTAAATATAATCATGTTTTGCTCAACATATTTTATTTATATATGAGCATTTTTCTACAGAACCGCCAATACTCTATGGTATGGTTTATCCTGTAGAAAGAGCAGTATATTGAACAAGTTTCCATGATTCAACAGAATTGACTACAGGCTATGAGGCTAGTATAACTTGTGTAACCGTCAAATGAAGGGCTTTTCTACTAAATATTATATTTATAAGCAAAAATAGAGCCATTCACAAATATCAATATCATAATTATATTCTGCAAGAAATAAAAAAAATTCTACGTAATTTTAAGTATTGAATTTTAATCATCATGATATTATGTACCAAATTATCAATTTGTGCAAAACAACTTAATTTTTTATGTCCATTACTTCATACCCGAAGTCATAATAATTAGGCTAAAAAAATGTTAAGGAACTTCTAGGGTATCATAATTCGGTACTCGGGTCCCTGTTGTTCAATACTTACATTAGTGATATATTACCAATAATACCAAATATACGAACAAATTTCTTAAAGCAATTCGCAGATGACCTTAAAATATTTTCTGAGATTCGAAATGCAGAAGATCTCCTGCAATCTGACATTGAAACCGTACACAAACGGTGTAATAATTGACTAATGCCCATTAACCCCAATTTTTTTTTTTTTTTTTTTTTTTTCAATTACCTTCTTGGAGTTACATTTTAAGAAAATTTTATGTTCAACCAACATATTAAATCTATTACAGCACAAGCACTAAGACGTCTTCGGCTTCTTTTAAAAACTACTGACGTATCATATTATAGACAAACTAAGAACCCTGCATCTACGAGGGAGAGTCAATAAGTTAGTCAATAAGTCAATAAGTTAGTTGCAATGAGGAGTCTTTATAATATTCTTATAACACTGTGATAGTTTTGTCAGTTTCGATAGAGTAGTTCGATTGAGAGTAGCGGTTGTTGTTAGTCGTGTAAAATATTCGTCGCTGATATTACCGTCCAAATTGGGTTTTCACGAAAAAAAAAAAAAAATATTCAGAAAATCAGTAATATTTCCTTAAATCCATTTCTAATTAAGCAATTGATACTCGATCTAGTCAACTGGGAGCTCCGTGTTGTCAAAAATCAGTTATTTAACTGGTTCAGCATTGTCATTTGGCGATGACATCAACACTGCCCTTCCTGCATGCTGTTTCGGACACCGAACCACCGAACCAGTGTGTGTCTACTTCCTAGCAGGTATTGTCTTTCACGTCCAAAAACTCATTCTGGATCATTTTCGTTCGCCGGACACAAAATTTATCTCAGACTGTATGCTTCGCTTAATTTGTGATTAAATTTGCAAAGGTAACATTTTTTATCTACGAAATCCAAGTTTTCGGGTAAATGTCCAATTTGTACGTCAATTTCGGCAAACAAATATCTTTCACGACTGACAGCAGCCGAACAGGTCCATCGAAATTAATGAAATTCCTACAGAATTGAAAGAACATTAATTACATTATAAACTCCAAATTTCGTCAAAAGATCTCATATAGAAAAAAAAGTTACGTGCGATTGCAACTAACTTATCGACTCCCCTCGTATTATGTAATTTGTAAGAAGTCAATTTCGCTACGGAATTAAAATATTTTTAACGAATACAGTCGAAATAAAAGAACTAATCGAAAAACCTGAGAAGACGTTCGTGAAATATTTATCTTACAAAGCGAGTTACATGTCATCGAGAGATTTATGACTTCCTACTATCAATACTTGATTTACCAGTGACATTACATGGCTATGCTGGGGTTATAAGAGCATTAGTATTCCTGGTAAATAGACCTATGGTAAATGGGAAACACAGCTCCGAATATTTTCTCTAGAAAATATCTTTTAGGATTGATTCCAGCACGTTCAACTAGACAACTTCTATCTACAGCAGCTATACAGATACCACTGTGTTGTCTTCAGGGTTCTATACTATTTTAACAAATTACAAAGACATGTCGGCTTGTATGACCTTAATCTATTAAACACAAACATTACAACTAAGCAGCTTGTTGTGTTTTTCTTAATGATGTTGCATTGAACATATTTTTTTTCGTTTTGACAATGGTTTCTCTAGAATATGAAAGTTGGGAGTTTTTCCTGTGTATATGTTGGGTTGAGATAATGCGAAAAGCACATTGGAGTAGGGCATGATTTATCTATGTATCATGTCAAAGGGTGGGTTGAGGGTAAATATATATAATATAAAAACTCTATAGCCTAAAAATTATATTCATATTGGAAATTAATCGAATTTCAAAATTGAGTGTAGAGCACTCTACTTTGAAGGTGGAACTGTGAAAGTGACCGATTCATGAATGAAATTAGTTGTATTTCTTGTACAAAAAGTAATTTTACATTCTACGTCAATGTTCAGACGTTTAGGGCTACATTTCTTTATTGTTATTTTAATTCCTGGTTCCTGCTCTTTTTTCTCATCCTGTCTCGAAAAGTGTCTCCGTAGCAAGACGACAACCGCGCAATCTACTCAAAAATTAGGGAGAACGAAAAATTTCTCGTCTCGGCTCGGTACAAACTCTACAAGTAGGGTGTAAACAAAACTGCTCAGTACATAATGACAAAGCACATGAGGTGAATAAAATATAAATCAATGATGAATAAATATGACTGTTCTATGTTCCACTGGAATAATCAAAATAATTTTAGTATTATATTCGTTTCTAAGTCACTCTAGTGTATCTTGGAATGCTTGAGTCTCCAATATTTGAAGTATTACGGAATTCACTTACGGATTGGGAATCCTTGAGAACAACAAGTATTCTACAATAGTTGAATGACTGTACATTGTTAGCAAGGATTATTTATAAACTATTATTTTCACGATGAGGAGAAGCATTACTGATTTTCATTCAAGGGGGCATTCACTGCGAATTTTTGCGTATACGAGAATTCGGTCAGAATTCAGAAATAATTTTACTCTGGAATTCAGAAGTGAATACTCCATCGCCCCCACCCAATTGGATCAAACGTTGTGAGATACACTATAAATGAAATATTAACGTACACTAAATTTTGTGCTGTAATATTGGGAAGATTACTTCTAGGTTAGGAATTATTTATCTCAGACAAATAAATATAATATTTTAAAAATGAAGCATGAATAGTATGCTACGTAGGCCTCCCACACCTTTCCCCGTCGTAAATGCAGTTATCTTTTCCTCGCTTTCACTACACTCTACTGAGAATAGATTACGTTATCACTTATGGGAAATTCTCCTTACATTATTAGAAAGTGTATACCGCTCTTTTCACTAGGAGAAGTTTTTTCTTCTAACGGGACCTTGAATAATGAGTTTCACTTACGAAAATACCTCTACATAACGAACAATTGCAATTTTATATTAACCTCGTTGTAAATTAATTTACAATATATAGGCCTATAGCTTTTTGCGAACGTATATTAGATGTTTTTTTACCATTATTTTACTATTGTATTTAACATAACTGAAAATAGGATACAGTTGCATTAAATTCTTGACTTTCTATGGTTTCTCATAAGTAGCCCATTATGTTATAATTTCCTTTACAGAACTCTAGATAGGCCTATAACATTCATTTTCTTTATTTCTTATTTGCCAATATTTATCTTCATTGCCCTCGCCATTATATACCACTAGCAGCAGGATCAAATGGAAATTGGCAATACAAGCCTATAAATTTTGGACAAATCTTTGATAACAAATTAATACGATAATTCAGTTGAGGTAGAGTTAGGTTAGTCTGAGTGAATTATTGTGATAAGTATATGATTATTCCGTATTACAAAAATGTTGACTTCATAATTAGCCTATATATGCTGTCATTCTAATTAATAAACATTTCGCAAAACAAATCTTCACCTAAATATAAACCCTGCTTTAAATTCTAATCAAAATTACTATAATCACGAGTATCAGGATTAAATCTAAAGCTATGAAAGTGTTCAAGTAAACATGTTCATTCTTTTTAGCCTTAATTTTCCGAAGGAAAAAAAGGCTTATAGGACGATCATGTCTGGATGTCTGTCCGTCTGTCAGTCTGTCCGTCTGTCCGTCCCCCCCTGTATCTCCGTAACCGCTTGACCGATTTTGACGAAATTTTCAGGATGTATAGTGT
>JAQIWE010002033.1:0-14120 GCA_034698565.1 Campodea plusiochaeta | reverse complement strand
AATTTCTCAAAAACTACTGAACCAAATCGATAGAAATTTTCAGAAGTTATTTAGATTCATTAAGATATAATTTACTCCAATTACAAATTTCTGTGATCCAAAATAAGAAAATGCGATGTCGACTACCCTTTCTGCAAGTGAACATTATCAATAACTACGAAATTGTTTAATAATAACAAGCTTTCAAAAGAAACAAAAATGCGAATTAAAAATAATAATCCCTGAGAGTTATAGAAAATTAATCTGTTATTCTGTTATTTGTAACATAAATTGGTTTTCTAATCTGAATCTTGAAATTACTCTGCTGTGTATAATACTGTGTATCATTTTGAAACTTATAAAAAACACAATAAAATTGTGATGCAGTATAAATTGTTTTATAAATATATATCACGGTAATAAACTCTACGTTCGTAATTGTTTTCTAAATGAAACTGTATTGATATAACATATTTTTTTTTCTATTTAGGGCCGCAACTTATCTTCTAGAACATGAACTCGTATATCCTCGAAGAGCAAGAATTCTTCGTTCAAACTTGAAGATTCCAAATGTATACTCCGCAGTGCGATCCTATAAAACACCTATTCATGATGCCTTTAGATGTGAATTTTGTCAACAGCATGGGGTTGTCTGTACCAAATATGATTTTCACTACTTTAGTGCCCCTGAATTTCAAAGATATAATAACATATATACTGAGCAAACATATAACATCTAAATACGTTAGATCGTTTATATATTATAAAACTACATTATCATATAATTATCTTTAGTTCCGAACATGTGAAAGTGGAAAAATCATAGTCATATTTTTATAGATATGAACTTCTTCCTATCTTTTGTTTACTATAGTACTTTCAAAAATTATTGTATAAGTATTAAAAATTTGCTAATGTACCATATGTTGTGAAAGACTGAAAGGATTATTACAAATTAAGGTGGTTATTGTGTTTCATAACATTTTATTGTCAGGATCTGGAAATTCTTGTTGATTTTCTCAAAGGTTTAGTTTAAGACAAAAGTTTTAAACCTGTATTTTTTTTCCAGCGGGAAGCCATCTTTTCCAACACACATGTCCCGTTTTACTTTCTTTGTTCTCTATTGTACTCGTTTTCCCAAGAGACCGATAAGTTGTGTTGGAAAAGATGGCTTCCAGCTGGAAAAAATACCCTTTTAACAAAAAAATAATTATATGATTATATTTTTAAGATAGTTTTTTTTAATCATTTTGGTATAACCTAAAAAATCTTTTTTATTAAAGACAACAGGATTATTTGATAGTTCTTATTTTGTCATTTGTATCTGTTGAAGTGTTTAATAGAGAATACAGAATGATATAACAGTAATAAGATCTATAGTGTTTATGGTGAGATTATTTTATACAAATGTTGAAAAAATCAGAATTATTGTGATTTTTATCTCTTAAGGAAAATAAATATATACTTTTTATTTAAAACATTTTTGTGCATTATTGAGGAATGAACATCGCTTTTATATTGGTTCAGTCTTCAGTGCCACAAAGTGGTAAAAAGCGGAGAACTGTGAAATATGAACTTTAAAATATAATAACTTCATTTCTATTCATTGAAAATATAAAGAAGAATGAAAGCAGTAATTCTTATTTCAGTTGTAAGTAGTGTTGCGTTATTTAAATAAAACAGCAGAAACTAATGCTAAAAAAAACATAGTTTACAAGTAAAATATTCTGGATAATATTTCTTATGAGACTTTAGAGGGATTAGTTAATATTAAATATTGTTAATTAAATCGTATGTCGAAAAATATAGAATGTGATCGTT
The DNA here is from genome assembly GCA_034698565.1 of Campodea plusiochaeta. NCBI lineage: Eukaryota > Metazoa > Arthropoda > Diplura > Rhabdura > Campodeidae > Campodea > Campodea plusiochaeta. Next base: position 12,320 of record JAQIWE010002033.1, on the reverse strand, counting down.
AATTTTGCTACAGTTTATATTACAGAGTCTTTTTCATTATTTTATAAACTCCAATTATCCAGATCTTTGTTAAAATTAATTATAGTTCAGAAGATAGCTTGGAAATTTGTAAGGGACTCTTGCTTCGATTATTATAAAATCATTATAATATAAAGTTTTAATTATCTTTATGTAGGATTATAGATCTGAATATACTCTTTCTTCTGTTTACTATATAAAAATATATTGTTATTTCTCTTATGTTTGATCTTTATCCATGTAGATACTCAAGAGTCATTGTATCACTCTTATTCCAAGATTTTTAGCACTGATTAAAATAATAGTATAATTATAAAAGCACGCTAGAAGTTCAAAGTTTTGCTTTAGTCTATTAGTCATATAATTAACACAGTCTATAACACTTGTTCAAATTATCTCCAAACATAATCGAAATTGAACATTCTGTAGACATTAATGTCCTCAATTGTAAATAGAAATTTAAAACATTATCATTTATATAGCAATAACAATATCTTCTCACATTTATTCAATATTTTCAATAAAATATGAAATTTTAAATGTGTGTGAATAAAATTTAAAAAAATCTCTAATCACTTACCTCGGTTTTGTCCACTTGAAAATGTATGTGCTTCAATTCAAAATGTTGGTCAATCTTTCATGTTTTGGCGTTGAAAAGCTCTCAGTTCTTGGGCCACATCAAATGGTAAATATATTCTCAGAAATTAAGATGTAAACAAACTCATTGTGACGATAATTTTGGCAAGCATTATATGCAATTCATCAACAACTTTGAAAATGTTACTAAACGTTTTCACTTGTGTATAATATGAAAAGTTCAATTGTAAAAAAATGTGGTGTGAATTATTATTGGAATGATAGAAGCGTCTAATCAATTGCCATTGGAAGATGAGGCATCTTCTGGGGAATGTCCTTCGTCCTGAAACAGAGAAGAAAGAAAAATTAAATATTGATGTAATCATCAACGAAAAGCTATATAATTGTGTGGAAAAAGAGTTATGTAAATATATACTGTATAATTCAGCAAAGCTGATCAACATTTTATTCTTTTTATTTTTCTTGCTAGATTTTTATTTTTTATTTGTTTCACTTTCCTTAGAACATAGATACAAGAGAATATGAAACCTAGGAAAGAAATTGATCTGAACTGATTAATGTTATAATTTATATTTAATATCAATTTGAAGTCAGCTATCACAAAATAAGTTCGCAATGTGTGTACTGTTAATTTATCACAGTGTTTTCCATTTCTCATTGTCACTGAATGAATAAATCTGCTAAGCTTGTAAATCTCAATGAAATTTTCAGAATTATGTTTTTCTTTATTGTTATTGCTATATATATTGATACATTTGGCAATACCAAGCAATATTATGATTGAGAAATTTAATATAATTTTCATTGTTTATCGACAATGAATAAAATCTCAAACATTCATATACCTGTATGTTCTTACAAAATTTCTGATCTTTATAATGAACCCAGCAGAATTTAACTTGCAGTTGCGTTTTCATTCAAATTGTAAATTTGTTTGACTGCAAGAAAGGCAATGTTATCACTATTATCAAACATTCTTCTAAAAACTAACTAATAAAATGCAATACACAGCGAGTCTGTAATAATGATCACTCATATAAATTCGTTTAGTACTAATTACTGGGAACAAAATAAGTGATTGCTTTCTAGTAATATACGAGTATACACTCAGGTTGGGCCAAAAAAGGGACACTTGGTTGAAATGTATTGAAATCTGATATATTTAAGCTAGAAAGTTAAAATGAAATTATATAATAAAAAAAGCATGTTGTTGTGTTTATGAAAATACATGGCTCGATGACAATCCGTAACGTATTGCGGCAGATATATGGGCATACGACCTCCCATATAAAATAATCCGTGGACATGGATAATAACGGTAATTTCAGAACTTCGATGTTTTTCTCAGTTTTTCAGCTAAAAAGTAACAATACTTAAAGTGTTAATTATAGTTTTGATAAAATTATGTCATTCCTTACATAATATTTTTTTTTACTTCTTTACGCTTTTTAATAATTATGTTGCAGTATATTGTTGCAATATATTATATAAAACACAGTAAATCGGAAAGTAGTTTTCTTAGGAAAGCCTTATAATTGTGCTGTAATAAAATAGGAATGGTCATAAAACCATATATTTTCAGAGAGGTAACAAGACACACTTTCATAAGCTTTTGATTTCATCTTTCCAGCTTCAATATTTCAGAAATTATTCCATTATAAAGATGAAGAGTCACATTTTTTGATCCACCCTATAGCTGTGTAATATTGAATACTTTCCCAAAACATGGTGATTCTAATGTTACTCGTAGCAGCACTTTTCATCTCCATTGACTGGAGTAGATGACTTCTATCGACCAGCCACAGATGGCATTGCAGTGTAGCTTCACAAAGAGTCGTACAGTGGGATGCTCGGTGGGATGATGTTTCAGTGGTCTTTCGGAACCACCAATTTTACAGTTTGTATTACATCAATGAATGAAGAGAAATTGACTCCAATATTGCAATTGTGTTTTTTAATCGATAAGGGTTGTATTTCGGGAGAGGAGAGGGTGTTCGGTGTTTTAGACATACCCCCCATGAAAAGTCATTCTTAACATCAATAATATTTGCTGTTTTGTTATTTGTGTATCATCTCTGAAGCGAAGTCTACTTACTATGCCCGTAATTTTACATGTACATGAAATTTAACTTCTGAACTTTTCACTAATATTTTCACTATTTATATTAGTTATACGATTCAAGTTCTTTATTTATTTTATTAATTTGTCTTGAAATAGCATAACCATGTACGCTTTCTTTCATTTTAGCGACGAGGAACTGTATACTCTGTATATGTATGCAGTATGTGACTGTACTTGAAGATGTTGTGAAAGCTATGGTCGTTATTATAATGTTTGTTTTGTGTATTCTGAAGTATCTCAGACGTTTTGTTACTTCATGAATGTCACCTTTTGTTATAAACAAGGTGTGTGTTTATACAAAATCATATAAAAAAGAAAATTAAATTATGTTTATTCCTCTCTCTTTAGTATGAGTTTACTTCATTATGAAAGTAATTTAACGTAAGAGGAATGTGGGACTAGAGATCTTTGTTGAGTATATTAGTTTGCATCATAAAATATTGTACTTCAGAAATATACAGATGGAATATTGATTATCAGCTTTGTAAAATTATCCAACTCCGATAGAGTCACTTTTGTCTTGATATCATGTGGAATAAGATGCATATTTAGATGTCATAATCACTATACAGGATGGCCCCAAAAAAATGGTACCACTTTATGAACTGCAATATTTTCTGAAATATTGAAGCTATAATTTTGAAATAAAAACTAATTGAAAGATAATGTTGTTCTCTTTCTGAAAATGTATGGTTTTATATTAATCGGTGCCGTATTACTGCCACTACCGTCTTATAACTAAAAATATAATATGAACTAAAAATATATAACTTATAACTAAAAAAAATGAAAGTTGTCAACAGTAGCATACATTAAAATTTTCGTAATTTTTTTCGTAAAATAGCACTACCCTGGGTAAAAAGATTTTTTTTTTTTTTTAAGAATATCTTAATTTGACTTTTATTACAGTGATAAAGTGCAATATTCCTGAGAATTTCAAAATAGCTTTTGCAGTTCTCTGTCAAAAACTTCAAATTTCATTATCAGGTAGATTACATTTTGAAAACCGATAAAAATGGTGATACGACGAATCACAGACTACAATTATTGGTCAAAAAGAATGGTTAAATCACAAAATTCACAAAAACATATTTTTTTTGTTACTTTCTAGCTTTACAAAAAAATGATGATTTTTTTTTAATTTACTTATATTAGCAACTTTTATTTGGCATATTGTTTAGTTATAAAGCCGTAGCGGCCGTAATACGACACCGATTTCAAAAAACCATATATTTTCAGAAATAGAACAAGATTACCTTTCAATTAGTCTTTATTTCAAGATTCTAGCTATACTATTTGAGAAAAATTGCATTTCATAAAGTGGTACCGTTTTTTTTTTTGGACAACCCTGTATAGTCATTCAGTGACTTATACGTATCATTCTACTGTATATCTTATATCTGCTGTAATATTACGTTATCAGTGTACATATGAGAAAGCAATGTAAAATGTGATAAATATCATAAACAAATATCCCAACTCCAATCTCTTTTGTGACCATCATTTTAACATGGCACCTTTTAAAATATTGTCCAATAAACCAAATAAAAAACAGTGTATGATTCTGTAAATTATACGCGTATACTATGTACTTTATATTTTCGTTACATTTTCTATTATTTCACTAAAGAATTTGTCACAGCTATATATACTCGAGTTATCATCTAGAAAAGTGATTTCATACCGACAATGATATATTGCTATAAATTTCCATTTATACAACTATTACACGCATTTGCGTTTTCGTTGATATGATTGTATGAAAAATAGTCATATTCAATGATCACATAATAAAATAATTTAGTTTGGAAATGGACGAGGAATACAAATGACTAACATTTATCAGTGAAAGTATGGAAATGACAATTCAGAAGGAACAAACATGGCTTCCCACTATCACATGATTTAATATCTTCAGTATTATATACTCTGTTTATGTTACAAGGTTTTGGAACATACGAGGTATAACAAAAGATATTATGAGTGACATAAAATATTGCTATACAATATATTTAGATTATAACGTCACTTTTTGTGTTTTTGATAGTTTTCTTTTGCTGTGAAATAATAAAAACTTTTCATAACCTATTATTTACTTTACTACAGTATTACGTTCTGAGGAAACAAATACTGTTCAACTGTTGCCGTTGTTTTTACTGTGATAATGACTAATCTACAACTGATATGTTAGAAATTTTTATTATAAAAATGGAAACCCATCAAATTATAATTAGATTAGAATACATATTTTTCATCATTATAAATAAAATTATTTTCCTCAATCAACATTCATTTTAACATAAAAAAATTATGGCAAGATGATCTTCAGCATATAAAAACATATACATTAGCGAAATAGTCTATTCAACTTTTATAAGATTCTTTCACTTTCAAACCTACTCAAATTTCCATTCTGTGTGATCAATCGAATTTCTTTCAACTATATCACCAAACTGGTAGATTTTTATGAGTAAAATATTAATATATTACTAATATACAATAGTAAATGATGTTCCCGATCATGAAGAAATCTCATGAATATCTCTAAGCGTTATTTATTTTGTGTGAGCATTATTACTAAATTTTACTCTTTATTTATATTGCATATTAACATTTAAAGTTTCACGCCTTTTGTTTTTATTGTAATTGTAACATTAATAATCCCTTTAGGGGTTTGCTTTGATATCTATTTCCATATGTGATTATATTTTACGCCTGTTTACATACTCAGCAGAATCAGATTTAAATTACTGTACACTTCAAAAATGTAAATACAGCTTCTACTGTAACTCTACACTGAATAGAGCTTTATTCTAACAATATACATTAAAGGTGAACTTTTTTTTCTTACAGGAATAATGTTGTGTAGAATCCTTTGGAATTCTTACTAGAAGCTGTATATTCACATCATATACTGTAGGTGTGGAATAAGATCATGTAACGTTGAAAGAATGTTTGAGTATATAATAGAAAGGGTAAAGGTTAGATGGATTTCTGATTTAGGATGTTGGAATTTATCACCATCCAACAACATTTATTATGTTTACGTAGAGAAGACGATCATTTTTCTTCCTCACAAGATACATATAGTAATGGAGGTTATTGTAAAATGACTAGACATAAGAAACAAAGTTACCTTAAACCTGTATTTTTTTCCAGCGGTCTTTTCCAACACACATATCCCGTTTTACTTTCTTTCTCTATTATTCTCGCTTTCCCTAGAGACAGATAAGCTGTGTTGGGAAAAGATGGCTTCCCGCTAGAAAAAATACCCCTTTAAATGGAATTATCGTCATTTTTCGTAAGGTCAGTTCAAAATTATAGTAGGACAAATTGTTTAACAATTGTTTAAGAAGTCATGTCTTTAAAAACTAATAGAAAGAGAAAGAATGATGGAATAATAAATGGACGTGGTTTAATCGTCAAAAACTTATTCGGTTTGCTAACAATATTGTGGTCTCAGGTGATTGGTGTACTAAAACACAATACACAATAAACATTGTGTTCTTGGAAATTCTCTAAATAATACTGAATTAAATATATTGTCTATGTGGAGTTAATAATGCAGTCGCAAAGTTACAAAAAATATCTAATTGCTAATGAATTGACAAAATCTGTGAATTTATCATATCATCGGTGGAAAGCCATAGTATTATACAAATCATATCGCAAACACAAAATTAATTAACATTCTTTTGTAATTGAACAGTTGAAGTTTTCAAAATCAGTAACAAAATCCAATACACTTGTTGAGATGTTCAATCATATAGGAGAAAAACATCACAACAGACCTTCACCTTCCAAGAAGTGAAAATAATCCTTTTGGTACATAACAGCAGAAGAAAAGAATGAAAGAATCATATTTCAAAACAATATACTTCTCTTTTTGATACTCAACACGGTTCTGTAATTTAGATTAAAGTCACAAGATTTAAGAGAAAATCCTACGTTCTGCAAGGCAGCTAATAAAACTCTACTGTACCAGATTATAATGACTTATATATTACAAGGTTGGCTTTAAATATATTGTTCAGGGTAAATGAGTGTACAAAATATAGTATACAATGTTTATAAATGAAGGAAACCTTGCTGTAGAATTTTCGGATGAATATGATTATCTAATATGTTACAGAAACTATGTAATTATGATTATTTTTATAGTATTTGGTTGGTTGTCAATAAATGAAATTGCCTGCTTCATAGAGAAAGCTAATTTAGAAGTATGCTTTATAATATAAAATCTATTATACTTAACATTTTAGGTAAATGTATCTTAGCCACTAACTTTCAAGCAAAAAAAAAGTTATTTGACATTTTCTTTGCTTTTATCATACAACCATTTTCAAAATACACATACTCAGTCAGTTTCAAAAGCACATACTCAGGTTTTTGAAAACGTTTGTAAGATAATTACCTAAAAATGTGAAGCATTCTAGAAGAGCCATTGAATATCCGAAAATCAATTATGTTTTGTTGAGCATTCTTGATTTTCTGTTTCATAAAAAGTCAAAAGAAAGTCAGGTAAAAGTAAAAAAGTAAGTCAAGAACTGTTTCTCATCATTGCGGAATAAATATTCATGATATAAAATTTTCTTATAAATTTTTTAGTATACAAATCGTAATAAACAAAATTTTAGTCTGAAAAATATAATTATAATCTACTACGTGCTGCATTGATTTCAATTTTCAGATCACGTTAATGAAACGAGTGATTTCATAGAACACTTTAAATAATTATCTTTCGGAATGTGAACTTCAATTGTCAAAATAACAGGAAAAATATATGCTTCCCAGCATCACCCTACAGAAAATCTACTGACTACACAACATCATACTGATGGGAGGGCGTTGTAAGCATCACCGAAAGTATTTGATCTTCTCTTACGATAATTACATGAATTAAATAGTAACAATGCTGACTTTTACTTCCATGTTTTATCTCCATATTGTTCTGAAAGTATATTTACTTTCCTAAACGCATTTCAAAACGAGTCACGCAAGTACTTATCATTCAAACCATCTAAGCGTCCCTTTTACAATATAACATCAGAAGGGGGGGGATTTCATAAGTAATGAGAAGAATATTTAATGTCTTTTTTTTTTCACTCTTTTTCACCGAAATTTAGGAGTATTTCATCATGCTATTTCTTAACATAATTTGAGAGATGCGAATGAAATACGTATCAGTAAAAGAGTTTCATCTCAATTTTGGGGGAAATGATCCGACTGTCTGTCTGAATACAATCATATTTCGTGAAATACCATAACTGAATAATAGTTGTATTGAAAAGTATAATATATAATGATAAATGAGATATTTGTATACGTCAAATGTCCTTAAATTTAACGATTGTGTGTATGGACATAACTTTCAGTTTATTTGGGGATAAGAACATCTGTCAAATCCATAAAATTGGAAATATTGCAAATCATATAATTTTTCAAATCGGTCACGAGCATACAGAAAACGAAATGAAAACTTAAGCTGAAATAAATCTTGAGCATAAAGAAACCATTTCATTGATTTATGTAATTGGAATATAAGTATCACATAGTAACGTTGAATGTTTTGTGTTCTGATTATAGATATGAAATAAGCTGGAATCCAGCATTAAATCGCCGTTAAATTTGGGGCGAATAAAAATAAATTTTTAACTCCATACACTTATTAAATATGAGTTATATTTATTCCAGAAAATGTCAAATTATTCTCGCCATGAATATTTTTTTTGACGAGGTGGAGCAAACATAGAAAACTATGATCTATTCTTAAATTTTGTATATCGAATATAGAACATAAAATTTGTAATTGTAGTGATATTTAGCAGCCATCTTTAGTTCGGCAGTTTTTTAAAGACATTTATAATAATTTATATTTCATATGACACTACAGTAATTTTTATTGTTTTCTAAATAAACTTTCTAACTTTTTCAGTAAAATACAAGTCATTTTCCTTTGATAAGAACTCAAGTCCATTGAAGAAATATCTTATAACAACTCTTATGAAAGAGTAAAAGGACGAAAAGGTATTTGGTTTAGGCTCAAATCTTTGTGTGGAAATATAGACATTCGTGAATTATTGAATGATCCACTTATTAATTTATCACCTGAGATATGATACTACTCCTATTGCTGGTGACATCCAAATCCATCTCAAAAGGTCTTGTTGGTTTTAATAATGCAGAACATTCAATATCAAGATCACTACTCATCTCCGGGCCATGCTCGTCTGATGAAGAATCACTGAAATATGCAGTAAAATGTCATTAGAATTTTGTTAACAATAAATGATTTCATTTCGTTTGTTGTAGATCACCTGGAGTTTCTATGTGATTATTGTAAATGCATTTTTTTTATGTTCGTGTATTTAAAACATCCAAATAAAATCGAACTGCTCATTTAGTTATTTTATTGGCTTTCAATTGTAATATAGATGGTGGTCCATAAAAAACTAGACCAATTTATGAAATGCAAGAATTTCTGACATATTGAAGCTAGAAAGTAGAATTAAACATCAATTGAAAGAGAAGCTTGTTCTCTTCTAAAAAAATGTATGGTTTTACAATAATATGAGCCGAGTTACGGCGGCTACGACCGTATTACTGAAATGAATCCCATATAAAAGTTGTTAATGACAGTATATTAGAAAAAAAAAAAAATTTTCTGTAAAGTAAAAAAAATAACAAAAACAAATTTTTTTTATGAATATTTATGATTTAACAATTTGTTTTGGTTAATAATAGCAGTCTATAATTCACCATACCACTATTTTCAATGGCTTCCAAAATGCAATCCCCTAAAAGGGAGAAGTTGTGTTTTGGACACACACCTTCCATAGGCTGTTATTGAAATGCTAATTATAAAATTTCGAGGCGTATTGCTGTCAATCATTACTAATAAAGATCAAATTAAGGTATTATTCAAAAACTATTTTTTTACTCAAGTTGTTACTGTTTTACTGAAGAAGAAAAAAGTTTTTAATGTCATACTGTTGTTGACAACTTTTATTTTTGATAATTTTTAGTTATACGGCCTTAGCGGCCGATATACAGCACCATTGGTATAATAAAACCATATATTTTAAGAAAGAAAACAAGATTCTCTTTCCATTAGTTTTTATTTCAAGATTTTATCTTCAATATTTCTGAAACTACTGCCTTTCATGACTTGGTCTCGTTTTTTTGCCACCCTGTATACGTAATATACACACTGCTTATTATTATTTTAAAAGCAGAATTTTGCTGTGGCTCAAAGTTCAAGAGAAAAATATTGTTTCTGAAATTTGTATAAAAAAGGCATTCTTTGGCTAGTTTTTAATTAGCTTTAAAGTCTGATGAAGTTTTGATGTTGGTATCATCCTGAGTAACAATTAAACCTGAAATACTGAATTCGTTTTATCATTAACCTCATTTTTTGTATGTTATAAGTAGCTCCGATTTTTTTAAATGTAATGTCACAGCTATAGAATGAGATCTGTATATACAGTGATGTCACATAATTGTCTTTATCGATAAAAGATCGAACCCAATATATTTCTATTTCTGTTCCTCAAACAAAAGGTCATATACAGCATTTTATTGCAGGTGACGTACAGTGAAAGAAAAGAAAAGAAAAATATTGATGTTATTTTTATATTATATGATGGCGGAACTAATAAATGAAATAAAACTTTAATTGGCAATTAGGATAAATCGCAGTGTTGCCAGTTTAGGTCATTTTTTCTGTTAGTGTTGGTCTTCTTCGGAAAAACATGACTAAATCTATGGATTCTTAAATTTATCTAAATTCAACAAGATACGGACGGGTTAATCACATTAAAGCAAGAAAAAATCTGGCATGATACAGCATTTTAGATATTTAATTAAATCACTATAATTGGACCTGAAGTCGTAAAGTTCGGTAGACGACTTAAAATGTGAAAAAGACCAAAAGATAACTGCACACCAAAGCAATAAAATCATCTAATCTATAGTAACATTGTATAGCAACATCAACAAAAATTTTGTTTCAATATTAATGAAATCACATAATTATACCTTTTCATAGTTCTGAAAAATAATATGTGTTAATAATAATAAAATCCCTGCACCAGTTTCGAGATAGCTTTACAGACTGACAGAATTTATGTCACTACAAATTCAAATCCATATTCTAACATTAAAGACAAAATATTGTTTAGGATGGTATAATAAACTATTTGTAGGGAGTAGTGTGGTATAGACGTTCTATTTGACTGTTCTTCCGTTCGTATATAAAAATATACTGTAAAAACGTAAATTTTTACAAACATAATGAAACAAAATTCATATTTTTACCACTTCAATAGTCGAAAATCGTATATTTCAATATATCCTTAACTATAATTACTAAGGTATTCACTGTACATCTGTATGGAATAGAAACTAAATTGAATGAAATTACTGCTAATTATATGCAAACATTGATGTATGGTTTTACATATTACATTCACTGATTTCAAATTATACTAAATTACTGTTTCGCTTTCAGAGAACGCAGGTTCTTTTTGTAATAATCCTAGACACTAAACAAACTAACATGAGAAACAGTCTTCTGTAAACGCTGTATTATACAGAACTGCAATAATAGCACTCACGAAATCAATTATCCGTGAAGGAATGAAAGTTTATGGTAAACATAAAAGAGTATAATCTCTAAAGGACTGGGCAATAATATTTGGCACTAAAATGCAGTGCGTGATGTACATCAGTTACATCATAAACATATTTCTTGAAGAACTTTTTGTAGCCAACAATTTCGTCTTAGTATATGCCAAAACAAAATGAAGTCAGGTTCCTGTACGAGGGTTCATCAGATAATACTGGGAATGCAGCAGAATGGCAATAAAGATGTGTTTGTGAGAAGTTGAAGCTAACTCGATCAAAATTTTAGAGAGAGAAAAACTAGTAAGCTACTAGGCTTGTTAGAAAACAAAAATAATGTGTTTGTTTAAACTGTTATCAAGTTTATTTTCAAAATGATTCATAATGACTTATATATTCCATGTACTTTTACAATAAAACAATGTATTTTTCAATCGTTTTGAGTGTGCGTGTAATTGAAATAAATTATTTTTAACGTATTACCAAAGTTAGCTTCAGTACATAATAAAAATATGAAAACACACAATCGCTGTATTTTGTTGCCTAAAGTATATTGATATGTCGGGGGACAGGTACTTTAATCAGCCCTCGGATGTTGGAAATTGCATTCGTATATGGGTTGGGAATTTCTTTACTCTGTGCAGAGAAAAAGTTATATAGTATATTGTTATATAGCTTATAGTTTTTGCCATTATTTCTTTCTTGTTTGATTGCCAGACTGCTTTTATTTAGTTTTCTTAGTACATGTATTGTCTTTGGTTTAACGTTGAAGCCAAACATTTTTAGATACCATAAAGATTTTCCAGGAGTCGCCGTGGTCTAGAGGCACGGCTCTAGCCTGTGGTGCTGGAGGTCCCAGGTTCAAATCCGGTGTGGGGCGGTAATTCTTTACTCCCCACATTCCTCCAGGATGACTCCTGGGGTTCACCCAGCCTCTTAAAATGGGTACCAGGGATAACAC
>JAQIWE010002032.1:0-14123 GCA_034698565.1 Campodea plusiochaeta | reverse complement strand
TCACCCCCCCCCCCCCCTCCCTCCCGCGAAGTGTAGTGGCATTTCATTCACATTGTTTGGTCATTAAAAAGGGAAAGAAAAACTCAACGAGTATGTTTGTTATGTCCGTTGAAGCTGTGAATTGGACAGACCTCACAGATTTCCTTCCTAGAATATACAATAACAAACAGAGAACGGAGGGGTCTGTTCAAAGAGCCAACATCTCAAGGCACCAACTCACTGGGTGGTTTTCACACTACTATGGCTATTTCTTGTTATGTTTACTTTATAACTTATCAACTTAATCCTGCTTTTACAATATTTGTTCAACACTCGATCGTAAAATTTTGAATCTATTTTTGAAGTTTTTTATATTTTATTACATTGATACATTCTTTTACTTTTCATTGATTTTTTAAAAGAAGTATTATTGATTTAGTCCCTTCAAAATCTTCTGGTACTCTTTTAATAAAATATCTATTGAAATCGTGATTTTACTGCAATACAAATTTGTTGGAGGTTTCAACAAATAATTTGTATTTTTGTTTATTTATATCGTTTATAGAATGTATTATAATATTTTCTTATTGTCATCACTCACATCCATTAAAATTAATGACACTTTCGACTTTATTATTGTAATCTGAATAGTGCATTATCAGTTTGAATTTAAAAAATAATAAAAATACTTACGCTATAGAGTATTTCGGAATTCCCTTTCATCATATAGTTTCTTATAAAATAGAAATGAAAGAGTGCAGTGCCATAATAATACCGTATGTAAATAACAAATCCTGCAAAATAAATGTTTTCACCTTCCCAATATATACAACAAAATACCATAAGTTCTTCGTTTTTTATGACCGTGATGATTAGAAAATGTCAATACATAGACATTTATCATTATTCTAAAAAGGAGGAAATATATTCGTCATTACTTCAACAATTTTTTTATATGTGTTTCTATTATAGTTTTCTATAATACGACCTTGCTCTCTTAATGTAAAAGATAAATCGATTCTATCTACTGAAAGGACACTTTCAATAGATAGACTTATATAAAAAATTTACTCAGAAATTAATGCAGCGTATGATTATTATCATTTTCTTATACATAAGATTATAGATATTGAAGTAGGAAATGTTATATTCTCCACAGAGTAATAATTATGTTTGCTTCTTATATCACCTTTGTTAAGAAAGTCATCTCCTGAACTCATGAAGCATAATATACTCGTACAATATAATTTTTTTTTTTACTAGAAGTATATTCGATTGTAATAACTAGGTTCGTTACATAATGATATTGACGACAAATAAATAGTGCTCTAGCACAAATAACTACTATATATCTGTATTCATAGTGATGTTCCGAGACGAGACAAGACGAGATTTGACACGATCTCGTCTCGTCCAGTTGTAATATCGTCTGGTCTCGTCTCGTGGAAACTTAGTTTCGCCTAGTCATATCTCGTCTCGTAAGAAATAAATCTAGTCTCGTCTCGTCTCGCTTGAGAAAAATCTCGTCTCGTTTCGTGGTCTCGTGTTTGAAACATAATAATTGAATAAAATGTAAGAAATGAACGTAAAAATAAATAATATCAAATTTATACTTTTAATTACAGTAAACAAGTTAAAAGACAAGAAAACTTTTTTTATATACCTTCCGATACAGAAATAAATTTTGCAGTACATTTTGAACTAACTTGTTGTTTACTATTTACTATTCTGTTTATCGAAATACTTTCATTTGTAAGTAGAGAAACCACCTAATACTCTAAACTCCACAAAACGGGAAAAGCCAGTGTTGGAAACATTGAAAATGTATCTTTTAGTATAAAAATGCTGTTAAAATAATCTATACAACATGGTACGGTATATTACATATCCATATTTTAAATACAACATTTAATTCACAAAGAAAGCATAAAATATTCTTTATATTTTTAGTAACGAGACGAGACTAACGAGATCTCGTCTAATCGAGTCTTGTATCGTCTCGTGAGATGTAAATGTAGTCTCGTGTTGTCTCGTATCGAATTTCAAAAAACAAATATCGTCTCGTCTCGTGAAAACTTAGTCTCGTCTCGTATTTCGAGACGAGATGATACACGAGATAATCTCGTCTCGTGAACATCACTATGTATTATATACACGAAGATTAATTAAAATCTCACATACCAGTAATTAATATATTCTTCAAAGTTGATTTGGATCATTCTGAATTCAGCTTAACCTATAAAATCACATCGTTTATTTACTTGATATCATTTGAGCTGACACATCAGTAACTGAATGTAGTTGATGTTGTGCGGTGCTGCTGGTGTCATATACATAAAACAAATTAATGTAATTTCATAAGTATTTTAATGCAAGTTTCAACAAAAATCTAATCAATAATATATTTCCTTTTGTTATTTCTGTATTCTTATAACTTTTCTTTTTCTAAAACAATACAATTATTGTAAAACGTAGTACAAATATTATTTTCCATTTTTTTCCCTCAATCTGTTGATGAAACATACAATTTTATTACTAAAGATCAAATTTACTATATGCAAATGATTACTCATGAATGTTTATATCCTGTACAATTACTTAAAACATTAACTTTCTAATACTTTACTCAAATTAAAAAGCTATAAAAGAAGATTTAGTATGGAGTATTATGAATATGCATTAGGTATAAAGAAGCAATATAATTTTTGTACTTCCATTGCTAACTGCAGCCAATATAATAGCTAAGGCGTAAAGTGAAACAAACAATATCTTAATCAACTTTATACTTACAATTTATTATAAGTATATTTACTGTAATTTTATGTGTGCATAAT
This sequence comes from Campodea plusiochaeta, assembly GCA_034698565.1. Lineage (NCBI taxonomy): Eukaryota > Metazoa > Arthropoda > Diplura > Rhabdura > Campodeidae > Campodea > Campodea plusiochaeta. The sequence continues at coordinate 11,310 of JAQIWE010002032.1, read as the reverse complement.
TAAGAAGAGTGTCTTCAGATTACTTATACGTTATAATTATATTGGAAATATATTTCTGTTAATTCCTTAACGCTGGAATGTAATACTTCTCTCCCTATAATAAAACTTGCTCTATTGATCTTCAGTTCCTTACCATAGACGAGATTAGTAAATAAGTCGAAACTATTAACCTAAAAATATTGCATGTTAACTTGAATCTACTTATTTCTCTTCTGTTAATGTGTATAATTATATCAGCATTGTCCACTCTGGTTCATGTCATCAGACAGTGGTATTACTGATATGTATGTTCCTTGAAAAGGTTAGGACATATTGCTCCGTAATATGAATATACGCGTATATTCTATATTTTTCCCCGCAAGGAAATTTATATAAACCTACTGCTTGAAAATAAAATGATCATTCCTTACAAAGTCTAAATTTCGATTGCAATCTTAAATATTTAAAAAGACCAATTTATATTTTTATTGCACATAACTCAAATTATCTAAATTATATAGCTCCATAGGCAGCAGATATAATTTCAGTAAGTATACATTTTTTATGCAGCAATGTTTTCGAATATTTCATTTTTTTTTTGTCTTTATAATTTCTTGTTTTTCATTTTCAATATTATTTTGCCCCCTCCTGATACTTTGACCGTCTGTGTGTTGTCCATTTCCAGTGCATTTGCCGCTTTGCTGATTGAACAAATTACAAATAAGAGTCTGTGCCAAAAAGTGCAACAGCATAATATTCTTGGCAAAGTTTAGCGGTGACTACCTCACTATACTTTTTTGCACTATCCACTTAATTCCTAACGTCTTCCAAAGGGAAATTCATTATTTTATGTTTTTATGATCTAAAAAACATAAACAAGTCATTGTAAAGTCGTTAAGTTAATTCGTAAAACATAGTTATTACACATAACTTAAAATATGCAAAATACATTGTTTCGAATTGACATTTTTCATCCTACATAGGAATAAACTAGTGGTTGCTTGATTTTGGTATATAATAAAATATATTCATATCATTCTCGATGCATGATTGCATGTATGTAAATGATATTTTTATATTACATTTCTCAGCGAACTTAAACAATCTGTAACAACGAAAGAATATTGTAATCGTAACATTGAAAACTGTCTTTCGTGCAATATCTTTCAAGTTATTGAAAACGAAGAAAGGAAAAAGCAAACTAAATTCAGTTCCGTCAGTATTTACTTGGCGAATGACTTAAATTAATTTTACACATTTATAGATCCTCCCCCAAGAATTTATTTTTTTCACTTTCTTCTGTTTTGTCTCCGAGATAAATCTGAATGTTCGTTTAATAAAAGTAAGGTAAGAACGTGACCTGCATGTTTATATCTTACAATCTACCAAAAATTACAGTGATTTCCTTAAATATTGGAACAACTAGGAAGAAAGAAAATTATACTCCTTACTAAAATGTTTTCTAAATATCATCTCAGACATAAAATGATATGTGACTTGAAAGATGATGAAGTTATACAAAGAGAAGATAGTAGTTAGAATAGTGTAAAGTATAGGTGATGCATACTGTACTGGAATGTAGACAACCAACATATCACTACCATTACAGATTCAAAATTACTATTCATTACTCACACATTTTTGTTTCGCCTTTTTAAAAGAGTAATTGAAAGCACACTCGTACACGAAAGGGTAGGAATATTTTAAATTGTTAATCCAGAAAAAGACAAATTCGGGTTGAGAATTGAAGTTAATTAGCCAATTACTAGCATGGATGGTAAATTGGCAACTGTATGCAGGTTTAAAGAGAATTTTATTTCACGAAGCGCTTGCTTCCTGGTTTTACTATTCCTGAATTGCATAACGATTAATAAATACGTGAAAATGTATTTGTAATAAATACTACTCTTATAGTCATTTATTTATTGATCTACAATGGCTCTGTTGTCATCCCGACTCACCTGAAAGCTAATAAAATGTGTAACTTAAACTGGTCAGCAGCTCCATTTTGAATATCTTAATCTTTTTATTGCTACAGACCCAATTTCGTTGAAAAGTCGAAAGAAGGTTAATTGTATATTAGGTTATAGTCTATTTCGACCCTATTTCGACTTTTGAGCTAAATTGTGTCTGTATAGTAAGACAATCTTAATCCTCCCTAGCTCCCCTATATATTTGTACATCAATATTACAATACTGGTGTACTAAAAAAAACTTAGCAGACCGAGAGACTGTACTTCGACAAAAATTTTGAACATGAAAAGTATACCCACTAATTCCATAAACCTTGCACTAATATGTTATTTTACCAATCCCACTCTAACGAGTGACGTGAGTGACTGACTCATTTCAAATGTTATTTTACTTTTGGTATGATCCTGAACTCCTAGTGAATGTCCGTTCGACTCCGACCTAATGAATTCCATTGGAGTTGTCCAATTGGAAGTGAGACAGGATGCGATAGACAGCATGTCATGCTTCTTCGCCCACTCACTTTGGCAACAAACAATTTTTGGCAGGTCATCCTGTCGGCTTCTTCAAACTTACTCTTACCAACACTATATACCTTCGTATGTGGATTATATATACCACCAGACACAACGGACAAACATATATTCAATTATGTAGAGATCGAGAAAAGCAAATTGGAATAATCAAGTGAATGTAGGTGGAAAGAAGGGTTCATTATACTCTAGTCTTGCAAGATATAATTTTTTATTTATTTATTTATTTTATTTTATTATCAATATTTTCCACGGTCAAATTACAGAAAATATATAGCTATACATCAAAATAGACAATAAAGTATTACAATATATATACTACAATAAGGCACTATCGAACATGTACATGAGTTTAAAAGGAAAATAGCTAGCATAAATAAGATTATACATATAATAATAATAATAAAAAACACAATAAAAATGTAGATATCATACAATGTTATTATAGATATTTTCTTAAGATATTGAGCCTCACAAGTAATGCCTGATGAAATGTACGTATTCCTGCATTCGTATCTTTCTTAAATTTTCAGTCAGAGTAGCAACAATTGACATTTCATTGATGTTTTAAACGCTTATATAGGGTGTCCAAAAAGAGGTTGGAATTTGATTTCATCACCATTTTGTGTCTGTTCATCAGAACATTATCATATTTGACATTTGTTATATAAAAATCTGGAAAACGTACTATGTAGAGTTCCAAAACAATAGAACTGATAAAAGCCGAGAAAATCTTTAAAATAGAGCTTTTGTCTCTGTTCTCAAAGTGGCTTTTTAGTGTAATTTAGCTACTTTACGAATCCTTTTTTTTTTTGATCGAGCATAATGACGTCACTAAATTTTTTACACTTTTAACTTTCAAAAGTGCAGTTTATGTGAACACAACGAAGACAATGAATGAGCTAAATCAATGATATTTGTATAATTACATTCCTTAAACTAAATCAAAACAAGGAAAATGGGAAAAATTTGATCAAAACAAAGACCACCTGGGGGTGCAACCACGAAAGATATTGGGCTTTTATTTGATTCCGAAAATATTTGCTAGGTCTCTGTATAATAAATGTCAAATATGATAATGTTCTGATGAACAGACACAAAATTGTGATGAAATCAAAACCCAACCTCTTACTTGGACACCCATTGCAAGCTCAGGTACCATTCACCTATTTCAAGTAAACTCTTATGGAATAGTTTCAAAATATCTTTTATTGTGTTTTCCAGATATTAAACCGAATATTATTGAAAACACACAATGAAACTAATGATATAAGTTTCTACATCTGGTCTCTTAATATGTGTAATGTTCATTTTATGATCTGGAAACACTCTCAATAACTTATTGAATGTATATATCAATGTATAATAATAATTAGACTCCACTAACTCCATGCATTGCAGTTTCAGATACGTCATTGGATCATCTTGTGATTAACAGTACAGAGAAATTTAAAAAAATGTGAGCAACTACACATTCTTTTTATTTCATCTAATTAACTGATATGTGAATCACTTATAAGGTATTTTGGCGATGCTTTCAAGGAAGTTTTTCATTACAAAAACGAGGTGTGAAATTTCTGTTAGCCAATGGAAAGTCTTTCGTTTAGTTTAATTTAAATTCCATCGACTTCATAATGGGATTATAGTACAAGTTGTTGCTTGCACAATGTTCTTGATTGTGAAGTAAGAAGTTGTTATGATTTTTATACAGATTTTTACTTTGTATAGCTTAGTGCAAATAAAATCTCTTTTCAAATATAATAAGATATTTGTATGCATAACCCTTACAATAAATTAATTTTGGATATACGAATTTATATATCCTGACACAATAATTAATTTAGTATTTATAAGACAATTTTTTTCAGCAAAACAACCAAAAAATCTTTCATGAAGACGATTTAGTTGTTTGTTTTTATAGTGGTTATTGGGCACGAAATAAGGGAGACGTCCAACGATATAAAGAGAGACAAATTTGGATGCATCCAAAGTTTGTTCGTATCATGATTCTAAGCATACATGTACGATGCTATTTTTGATTACACGTACAACAGCATATAAACAAGATAAAATGAGCAAGAGTGAAATATACTCGTTTGCTGCATTGCAATCATATCCCGTACAAGACGTTCGACTTTTTGCATACACTACAGGAGTAAATGGTATGAATAATATTGTTCAAGAGTAAGAAATAAATATCAGGAAAATAAATAATAAATAATCTGGCACTACTACGATATGGATTCAGTGGTTTTGAAAAGAAGTACACTACAGTATAAAAGCGTTAATCGTACGTACGAAATAGTTATTATGTAAACGCGCTATTTTTAAATCGTACAAAAGCTCTAAAAAAGAATGAGCTATTTTAAAGTGTACAGAAGATTTAAAACGAAATTAACATATGAGGTATCAGATAGACAGTTCCAAATTACTCAAACGTATAGTATAATTCAAATTGCCATTTTTGTAATTTTAACACCGATGTAGAGTACGTTTTAAACTAAAGTTAAGGAACATATTCGAACATATTATACCTGTTCCACAATTGTATTCCTGTTTTAGTGTTTAAAAATAATTATGTAAAAGAAAATCATTGGTGCTAATTGTACTATTTTTCTTATATGGCAATAAAGAAGAATAAAGAATATTATTAAGGATGAAAGATTTGATAATAGTATTCCTAAGATATTTCTCCACACTTTCATTTCAGGATATTTTCATAAGGCGAAAGAAAGGTTGCCGTAATCGGAAGTAACTTTTACTTTTCTCATTCATGAGTTGTGTGAATTGTTTGGAATGAACCACTCGAAGGCTAATCACTTAGTGGAAGTCCATCGTTTATTCACACAAAATTAAGAGAAGGAAATGATGGCCAGTGGTTTGCTCAAGGGTGGACTCTTCTCTTCACAATTAGAATGATTTAGAAGTATACAATTGAGAAGAACCACTCGTATATTGATTCTTACACTCTTCTGCACGTTCTTTCATTGATTATTTCACAAACTTTTCATACAGAAGTGGGTGCAGGTACGTCATGCAGGACATCGACGGAAGAAGAAACATGAATTAAAGTAATGCTCAAGTATTAAAATGAGATATACAGTTATATAATTAAGCCTGATTGCTGGAGTATTCGATAGTACAGGTGCAATATGAGAAGTACGCTGGAGTATTTATGCGGGCCATAGACGATCAGACGGGGTCTGTCAAACACACCTTTTATAGCCCGGCTAACAAACCTCGTCTGATGGAAAATCGCCCACACACGATCAGACTGCGTCTGGCACACATGCAAATATATTGTGTAATAAATACGTTTTTAATTCTTTTTCAATACATTTTTTCGTTATATCAACCCTTTTTAATCATTTAACTTTAAAATTGACAATTTAAAATACGTAAAACTGTTTTCAACATCAGAAACATGATATTTTTTACTACGTTTTTATATTCATAAAGACTAAAGTCAGAGATTCGGTAGACGCTTCACATTTTCTGTACTAAATTTCGAGTAAATTTTTTTTAGCGAATTAAAGAATATAACAAAAACTGTCCCTTTCCAACGTTGTAAATATTCAGAGGTGTCGGTTTTCTCAGCAATTAATTGTTTTCAATACTATCAAAAGAATCTAGTATATAAAATCCTACTGTACTATACAGGTTAATGCCCGTCAGACAGTCTGAAGAGTTCACAGAATGTCAAACGGGGTCTGTCAGACGGCAAAAAGTAATGAACACATTCATTCTTCATCAGACGGTCTAACAGACCTGACAAATGACCACAGACGACCAAATCGCGTCTGATCGTTTATGGTCCGCATAATAGGCGAAACATGTCAGCTTATTGGCGAACATTTTAATTTTACAAAGCCTATTCCAAGGGTTATATTGCTTTCTGCTAATGAATTAGGTTGTAAAATTGCTGACTATGGATGGAATCTTGCACAATTTCCTAAATAAATAGAATTTATCCGAGTGCCACTGAAACTGAGTATAAAGAAGAAGAATGTGGAGTACAATTTCAGTGTGTAAGTCTAACTCGGATCCATTCTTTATCACATTATCAATGAGATGAAATTCGATATTGAAACAGTTTATCCTGAACGATGGCAATTATTCGAAACTATAGTGATCTGTAAAAAAATGAGAGAAAATAATTTTATCACTTTAATATAATTTCAGTAAAGTATTTTACACTAATTAACAAACAATAAATTTAGTGTATGTGTTTTATTTATTAAGTTCAATATGGAAATCTTGAATGAGGACATTCTTTTTATTAAAATACTGTCGATGAAATAATAATTACTAATCTTATTTTTTTTAACAATATGAAATAATGAAACACGCAATAATAAAGTTGCCTTGTTTTTTCTTATCCGCAGTATTTACGTAAACACGGTTATTATTCGAATGTAATCTGTCCATCTTATCGTATGACACCTCCTGTACAGGATGTAAACTATAAATAACCATCTGAAATAAAAGAGAAGTTTTCTTCTGTCCTATCAACGCAGGGGATACTGCGTCACATGTTCCCTTCTTGCTGGAAACTCAAAACTTGGCGTACGTTTGAATCATCTTCCACAAACTAAAGGGTTCAAAGAAACACAAATGATGAAATAAAGGGTTCGAATTGTGAAATGGGTAAATAGCTGCTGTGAAATATAATATTAGTGCTTGTATAATATGTTTTATTTAAAGTAAAATATTGTTCCTCATATCATTCTAATTACGTCGTATGTGATTATAAAATAATAAGTTTTAAGTATTATTATAGTAAAAGCAAACTATAACCGCTACATGCCATGAAGGCACTTGGGAGACATGCTGGAATAAAGGACCTATCTTGACCCCTGACACAGAAATTGGAGACTTTGTGGTCATCAGTACCACGCTCTGGTCGGTATCCCCTCAGGATGAATTACGTAATACTATAGTTTCGTAAATTAGTTCTATAGCTTCACTATATAGTTCCTACAATTACAAGATTCATTTAAAATAATATCTGAAACTATAAATTTGAAGAAAAAACTGTTGAAACCTATCAAATGAGACTCTTGTGTGTACCAGTCGTCAGAGGTCAGTACATTAGAGAAAAAGGCCTATATAATTTGCTGTGTGCATCGGTAGAATAATTATTATTTACTACAGCAACAATTACGATAAACTAAAATTTACACTTTTACATTTTTTATGATAGTTTGAGTATACTATTGTAGATTGAGCACAATAAAAAGAACACAATTCATGTTATTTTTTAAAACGTTTACTTTGAATTAAGATTTAATCGTGAAAATTGTATAATTTTATAGTGAACTGGGAATTCAATATAATGTATAAACGCTACTATTTACTTACAACTGATAAGCGAATATTGATATAACATCAGCTTTATTCACAACTGAATGTATCAGAGCAATCGGATGAGCCAGTGGTAATTGATTTCAACACCAGTTATTGTTGAAAAGTAGACTTTCATGTGCTTCACATCGTATTCAATGTAATGAAAGACAGCTAAAGACATGATTCTCCTATCTCTAAGTTGAAATCGTATCCTTTTTTTAGAGAGTGATGTGTACAAAAATAGTGGCTTTATCCTACTGATGCCGACAGTAAGGAAAGCACTGGCCGTTGGTCGTAGCTGTACGCAGCAGACTATGCATGGTCAGCTAACAAAAATATACACTTCCAAAAATACCACTTGGCTATGCTCGCGTTTATCACAGACTCTTGCCTTTTTGCTGCTTTAAACTCTCTTCTTTATATGCATGGCTACACTTTTCTCTCTCTATATTAAGGAAGAATCACTCAAATATCATCGCATGCAAAAAAGTGAGTTGAAACTTTTATTCGTTAATATAGCACAAGTTAAATAGTTATTAAACTTCAAAATAGCTGAAGTCACAAAGAACAAAATTATACTTTGAGTAATTGCTATTTAGTATTTTTGAGTACTGAATATTGGAATATCATTATTTTTTGTACATGTGTAGTGTTGTGTGCAGTTCTTGAACATTCAAATATTCTACTTTATTAATATTATTAAATACGAACATAACATGTTATAAGATCTTTATAATATTAGAATTCAGAGATTCCCAGTGATTACAAAATTAATATAACACTATAATGCTAATGACTAAAGCACTAATGTAAATGTCATTATAATGCAATCACTATGTTTTAAATAATTCCATGTTGCAGTTTAAATACTACTTTTATTATTACATTTCTTACAGTACAAAATATTCAATAAAACATTCGCATGATTAACAAAATAGTTCCAGGGTATGTTCAAAGTCATCCAAAACTGCAGGCAACTCTTTAAACCTAATTTCATGTAACGTTGCAGTATAATTTATTCATTTGTATTCCATTAACTCAACTGGTACCCAATTACAGAGTTAAGAGATACATATTTGCACAATAACCTTCAGTGGTAAAAATACACACATAATTATATTATATACAATTAATATAATCATAAGGATTTAAATTCTTACTATTAAATAAATGCTGTGATCTATGTATAATACAAAATGAGCCAAACTGATTTCTTTTTATTATTGGTCTGAAGTACAACGGTTGAGGTCGTCTTGGTCGAGTAGACGGTATACTGGAATTAATTTTTGCGAGTAACTCCGGAGCATATTTGCCTCTTAGTTTATTAATAAAGAAATTTTGCAAGTTGCGTGCTGAAAAATAAAAACCAAGAAAAATGTTTAAAGGGTTGCCTTCAGTTTTGGATAATTCTGTTTAGTGTACCATAGTTTCATCGTTTCCATCGTTACATGTAACTGTGATAAATTATCGATGAGGTAATTCTTGCTCTGCTGAAAGGACGCTGTCTCCATTCTGTATTCAAGTTTTCATAAAATACGTCAATCACAAAAAACGAAAGATTCAAAATATGAAAGAGAAAAATAAAAGGAGAAGTATCATCGATACTTTAATTTATTAATATGTTTATTTTGAAACCAACCAAAATACATTTTACCTTATTTTAACTACTTAGTAACTTAATTGTTGGCATTCATTGCAAGTAAATGCAGAATACTTGTTGCTTTTTGTTCTCTTCATAAAAAGAAATTTCGTGCACACTGCATTACGAATGAGAATACCACGAAAACAATGCAGTTATATACACGGAAAACATTGCAAGAGCCGCGCACATCATGTACCGTTTTTTGTTGTTGGTACTTTACATTTCACCGTCATTTGATATGCAAATATAAAAGTATATATGAGACATATCGATGAACCTTTCGTAGAGTTTTGCATATAAATTATTTCCTCTCTACGTTTCCTTCTATACGCGTGTTTTGTATGTTTTTACTCGCATCACCTATCTGTCCTTGGCCTTCCCTGTGATTTGCACTTGTTTAATGTTAGACTTGAACTTTAAGTTCATTCTTTAGGTATGACAATAACCACATACCAATATAAATACGTAAGTATGTTAGAAGAATGACTGATGCCCTCTTTTTTCTTTTTGCTCCTATTCAATTGTGACTTGTGACCTCTCCAACTAAGTACCACAACCCATCTTAAAAAGATACGCCTTAAACATAAGGGCAGTCAAAACCTATACAACCATAATTTGATGCTAACTGAAATATTAGTTTGTTGTGAAAGAACAAATCTAAATTTTAATAAGTAAAAAGCTGAATCAGACTTTTTCCATTTAGTGAAACCAGGATGTGTTGTTTTTTCTTCATAATTTCAATTCTTCGTATTTGGTATGGATATATCGATATTGATGGAAATATGCTTATTCTCTAACCTAAAATAAGAATAATGCAGTTATTTCGTGAAATTTTGGATTGTTGCAAGCTACTTACAGGAGAGGTGTTAGTTAATGTAATTTTTAAATAAATACTTGTAATATTTATTATTATTATTATTTTAAAAAGATCTGGTAAATTTACGTTTTATCAATATTGTGAATTTTTTTTAAGGCTTATCGAGTTCTCCATAATAATTATTATGAAATAATATTACAAATGCTGATTAGAGCTGGACATTTGATTTAATATAAATTGATTATTATGCTGTAGATGAGTAATGATAATTATAATTAATTTAATTTCAGATTTGTATAGCCTGAATAAATTACCTATATTAATATTGATGGGCAAAGAGAAAATGTGCAGTAATGAAAAAAAAATTATACTGAACTCGAACTTTGTGTATGTTTCTCAAATTTTGTGCAGCACTTCGATGAGTACAATTAGCTAAAAAAAAAGCCACAGTCGCATTTTTACTTAAAAAGTGTAGAAAAAGAAAATAATTCAAAGCACCTAAGAATTCACATTTTTACGGAGAACTCTCCTCTTCCCCTTTCGTTTATAAAGTAATAAAATATTCATGATTTCCGAATGGATTCACTCTCTTGAAAAATCCTCTGAATCTTGTTTTCTTCTAATTGTGTGAATTATTAATCCTATTTCTCCTCAATGGCTTCATATTTTAGAATGTTATTTTTGTTCTTAATTTTGTGTGGTCCACAGGGGAGAAAGGAATATGATGGCTTTTGCACATAAGGGGGAATAAGTATAATGTAGAGAAGACTCGTAACAAGTAAGAAGTAACCATTACTTCATTGTGACCAGAATGGACTTTTGTGGAAAAAAAAATTAGATTCTTCCAGGAATGGGGGTGCTGTGGTGGTTTAGAAGAAACAGTGGTGTAGGAACCAATGGTTTTATGGGGATACGAGCTAATGTTTATAAACAGCTGAGTTCAGGTGATTAGGTGGTACAGACTGGATTATAGTTCTATGTAAAATATTTTCAGTATGAAATAAATTTATTTTATTATCTTA
>JAQIWE010002031.1:0-14128 GCA_034698565.1 Campodea plusiochaeta | reverse complement strand
GTAATACTTATTTACTCATGGATCAATACATATTATTGCTGTGAAATATTATATAAAAAGAAAGTAAATATGTAAATAAATCTGCATAATTCGAGTATACTGACGAGTCTTAGTGAATAATATACTTCTCATGGAGACAATTATTAGGAAAAACAATTAGAATGACTTAAGATTATGTTTGCTTACAAAAAGCTATTGAAAGATTAATTTTAATGCTGTGAAATGATTAAATAACTGACTTGTGCTCGTAATTCGGAAGTTCTTGTAAGCGAAAATTGCTTATGAGTGTGAATTTTATATATACTTCTAAGGAATAGTATAAAAGAGAGAGAGAGTAAGAGATTCTGCCAACTTGTATAGTGACTGAATTGGCAGACAAATACCAAAGATTAAACACCCGCGCTACACTCAAATACTATTCCAGAGTACAAATTAACAAACAAATAATTAAAGTAATCGGAAATATTATAAATGTTTCAATCCTTCATTTCAATCATCTTATTTTTACCATTATTTATAATTGTAAAGAGAACAGGAAATTTTGAAGTTAGCAATATAGATTTTCAGTCTCTATTTATTACTTTTCTCTGTTTGTATTAAAAGAGAGTACTAATCATACTGTATGTTTTCTAACTCAGAAAATTACTCATGTTGCAGGTTCTGTGATAATACGATTGGCGAATCCATAAATGAAAGAAAATCTTCGTCCAAATTTCATCAAAGATCCTTCACTTTCATCAAGACAGATATAAAAAAGTGAGTTGAATATTGACAAATATTTTGTTTCATTTTTATAGATTTATCAAACAAACGTATTATCACAAAACCGACAAAAATGAATCCATGTCTCTCAAAAATAAAATGACTTCTTGACAAGCATTCATGATTAGCAGAAATATTTATATAAGATCTATTGACATGCTTGATGTAGTATTATAAAGTTATGAAGTTGATTATCTCAATTTTTATAGTAGTTTTTTTTTATCTATTATTAATAGCATGATATGGTAAAATGAATCTCACATGTAATTAAAGACAGAATTTCAATATTGGAATAAACACAAAGACATTGGGGAATAAGTTTAAATTTAGATTTATAACAAGTCTCACACCCATTTGTGTCTCTCTCTCAACATTCAAGAATTCAAAAATGTTATAATCAAAATCAGTCAATTTTAGTGCCTGGAATGAGATTTCTGCTGTGTATTTTGTACATTACTATATGGGATAAAGATATATAATTATGTAATAACAAGGGGTGACCAACATAGGGAGGTACCCTTTCAAATTTCTATGAAATCTTTTGAAAATAAGCAATCAAATTGAAACTCTAACAATAAAGTTTTTAACAGAAGATTTTATTTTTATTTTTAAGTTATCAGATTTATTAAAAATGGTGACCTTTCTCTTCCGCCAATATTAAGACTATTTTTGATTTGCAACGACGATGAAATTTTTATAAATAATATAAGAGATGTAATAATTTACTGAGAACTTCATTCCAATGTGAAATATTACACAAAGTTAAAATAAATTAATTCATTACTTTCTGAGCAATAACTGTTCATACTGGAGTATCCTATGGGGATGGAAAAGTTTTAATATCATTACATACTATACATAAAAATTTTCTAAACCTTCAGAAAATGTGAATAAAAATACTATGGGTATTTTTCGGAAATTTTTTGGAAAGTTTTCTACTTGATTAACTATCATTGCCATGAAGTATGATAAATTTAGCTTCACGAATAATAAAAAAAACATCAACATTGTAAAGGTATCGGTAAGCTCTTTTAAGGTTATGTTATTAGATAATTAACATTTCGAGAACATGTTGTAATATTTCCAAAATATATTTCACTATGTTAAGAAAATTTCATATTTGTACTTTATTTCGATATCTCATTTTTATTATTTCTTTATTGAAATATTTCTGATCCCATACAAATTTAAAAACATGATCGAAATGCTGATCACTACATTTTATGATCTTATTATTAGGGGAAGGAAAGAGAAATTGCCATTGGCATTTTTCAGAATTTTTTTCTACTCAAACTTCATTTTGGCATCAGATTTTGTAGAACTTTGAAAGGGTTGTGCGATATGCTGATCACCCTGTATTCCCGTAAAGTTATCATTTTAAAGAATTTATGTATCTTTTTACTTGTCCTCTTCTTAGAGAATAAGAATAACGTGAGGCACAGAAAAAAATCTAAATTTTAGAACTAAATGATGGAAAGTGACATTTCTGGTTATAAGTTCACTCGAGGGATTAGGTGAATTAATAATTATAAGAATAACAATTGGGGGTTGGGAGGGGGGATACAACAATGCATTGCGCTACCTATATATTAATATTTATCTGTTTTTGAATTATAATAAAAATCAATAACGAAATATCCTTTCCATAATCTCTTCTTATTTATATCTTTTTTACATTTTTAGTGAAACGCTTTAATTTAATTTGAACTGTCATTATAAAAATTATATTATTATTATTTTAAGAAATAAAACTTTGAAATATACTTAAAATGGGTGATTTTCTTTAGGTTGTAATATTCTCATGCAACTTTAATAATTATTACTTATTTATATAATATTAAATTCTGTATTATTATGTTATTAAGATGGTAGCTCCAATTAACTGTTATATGAGCTGAGTAACTACAAACCAAATTAGCAAAGAAATTGTTTCCGAGTAAATACTTGTCACTTTCCGTTCTTAATTTGTAAAAGGATGAAAGAGTTTCAAAACACTTTGTTGTGGATCAAACGCTCTTTCAAACTTTTCCTTTTCATTTTATTTCTTTTTATCTGACATTAATTAGGAAAGGAAAATCATTCCCAAGTCTTTTCTCTTTCAAGTTAAATTCAAGTGAAAACAAACAGAAATGTTTTCCTTGGTAATATTTTATAAAAGAAATTGTTTTATGCTAATTCGTTGCATCTTAGATTAAATGGAAATTAGATTGCTATTTTATTTTCTGTCTGTGTGATACATATCTACATTTACTTATGACATGACATTCAGTTTATTTCAGTTATACGTTTCCAGAGGCTCCTAGATCGTAATTACTAGTGTTAAGATAATTATCATACAAAAGCTTCCAGAAAAATTATTCTAATGTAGCAGGACCAACCCAATAAGCTGAAGCACCCACTATGAGGCACATTTTGAAAAGAGGTTCCATGAAAGAAAATGCAACAGATTAAAATATAACTATATACTGATTATTATTTTCTTAAAAACTGAAATATTATGAGTTGCATTTATTTATTTATTTTACATGCTCATATAATATGATTTGGCACCAAAGCGAAAGTATTTCAAATATTAAACACCTTTTCAATGTTAGCTAATATCATTTTAATCCAAGAAATAAACACTATGTCTACCTACCTCACAAATCATCACCATTAATAATAATAATAATCAAATTTTAAAGAAACAAATTGAAATATCTTTAATATTACATTGAAAGTGGTTACATTTTTCCTTAAAAATATTTTCTAAATCCACTTGCAAGTGTGGTAATACTGTAGACTTAGCATATCAGCTTGAAACATACTAATGTAATTAAATATATTTTCCAGAAAAATATTAATTCTCATCTTTTTATTGATTAAAAGTGAGATGAGAAGAATATTACTTGCATAATAACTATATTACGTAAATTACTCCACCCTTGTGTTGGTCAATCATAAAGAAATATTATTAAAGGGATTGAAGATCCAAAACTGAGAATTTTCTATAATGTGTACGATGTTTTTCCTCACTATTTATAAATAATTTCAGAGAAAAAATCATGTGAATCTGGGAACCCGTTCGGAAGATACATCTTTCGGATGTTACAGGAAATGACCGCCTTACACTACAACTACATCACAAGGGGTTAATGATGTACTTTATCCTGTACGTGAGATATCCCTTCCAATACAATGACGCCATTAGAGCGTTGTTAAAAACTGTTATAACTCACAAAAAATTTCAGAAAATTTAGTACTTTATACCAAAAGAAAATAGAGCAAAAATATTCCGATCATCAATTCCTTCAATTTACGAAAGCAATCAGCAACCAAAGACTCTAAGAATGATATTTGTATAAATGAATATCTTATATAAAATATATTTTTTAACCAGCAGAATTATAAATTATTCAGTAACTGAATACCATTTATTATTCAATTTGCATTAATATTATTTGGTGGATTTTTCTCCTTTTAGATGAAGTAAGTATTGTAAGTGAATAAAACAGATGCTGACAATCTGACACTGACATGCTGACAAATACTCTCTGACACTGACAATCTGATACTGACATATATTTTTGCATTTATCAATAAAAGAAATTCATATAGAGAGAGCTGAAAATGAAAGATAGCATTATAACAGATAATGTGATATACGTTCGAATATAAATAAATGAACGACTTTATACTAATTAGAATATTATTATGAATTTTATTTTACTTCCATGATAATTTATTATTATTGAATTTGACTTTATATTTTTGAAGTACAGTATAATTATACTGTGTATTTTCTATCAAAATACACTAAATATAGGTTTCGTTCAATCACTGTGATAAAAAATAATTAATTGCTGAAAGTGTGAGTATAGTAATAATACTGTTTGATGAGTATAGCAATAATACTGTTTGTGTGTTGGAGTATCATTTGGCAACTTTTCTTCTCGTCTATTTTGAAGTCTCATCTTGTATGTTATTGCAAGGTATGTCCTACCTCTGTTCAACGTTAATTCGCCCCATTACCAAAGACAATGAAACAGAAGGAAAAAAACATGCTGGAAACCTGTAATTAGGTCAAAAACGCGTACGAGGGATACACACATGCAGAAATAAAACTAGCAAGGTACTATTTTTAAAAGCTTCATCTGGGTAAATGGTTGACCTTACGCAATTGTAGTGACATCACGATTAATGACAACTTCTTTCCAGCATTTATGACGTCACATTACAAAGAGAGAAACAAATATTAAATACAAAAACAAAGTAATGAGAAGAAACAAGACCTTTGTTAACTAAAAGCATAATATGACAGAATGAAATATTATAGAGATATATATATTACTGAGCATCATTCTCGATACGAGTCTTTTCCTAGATGAGGTTCAGATCAAGATTTTAAGAAGACGAGACAGAGCCTATATGAAAGTGAAGCCTTTATCATACTGCTTTCCCCTAATCAACTTTTTACGTTACGAGACGAGCATTTTATGCGTCGGTAAGACTTTAGACCAACTTTTTACGAGTAATTTCATATAAGCCTTTTTCAGACGATTCCTTAACGAGCCTTGTAGAATCGAGATGAGATGAGTTCGAGTCTCTGTTGATCACTCGGGACTCACACGTAAAAAAACTCTACCAAACTCTTTTATCTACAATGAATTAACAATAGACTACTTCACTTCAAATCACATTTGTGGAATCCTATATTGATTATTATGTACAGCACTCATCATATATATCTTAAAATCATTTCACAGAATAATTGTACGCATTATTCATTCAATAACTATTTAAGTCACTTAGAAACACAGAGAGTGTCTTACACAATTTTTCTCATAAACCTTAGCAAATATCTAAACCATTTAGAATCCGCATTGCTCAATTGCTTCAAAAATTATAAGTATAATCACATTGCTTCATTTCTTGATCAGCAAAAGTTTTTGTAATGGAGCTTTAAACCCTCCAATTTTTAAATACCATCTGGCAACGACGTAATTATCGGAATGAAACTTGGAGGATATGTTCAGAAGAATATAAAGCTTATGTTAGACCAATCGTGTTTGGAGAGACCCTGTTATTGTCCTGGAACTTAATTGCCAAACCTTGTATTTGAATTTCCAATTCAAGAAGGCTCTATACTCAGACAGTAATACAGAATAAATCCGTAAATTTTCAAGTTTATTATAAACTCGTTTTCAAACGTGTTTGAAAATGAGTTTATAAAAAACTTGAAAATTTACGGATTTATTCTGTATTACTGTCTGAGTAAGTGAGTATATAGAGCTTTGTTGAATATGAATTATCAACGATCTGAGGCTATGGGCTTCCACGATTTATTCTTGTATTTGACATCATCACATAATTATGTAGCTGTTTGAAAGTGAATAAAAATAGTGCAATTCAATATAACTATACAAACCTTCACTTTAACATTTAGAGGGATCATTTCCACAGAAAAAAATCTGAGATAAAAATTCTACTTACATATTATTTGATTGAAGTATTACGAATACTTGTCAGATCAATCCAACAATTATTTGATCTTTTGTGTATACAAAATATATCTAATTATAAAACAAAGATTTTCAGAATGATTTATCACAATAGCTCTTCCCTAATGTGAATAATTATATTATATACACATTAGAGAAGATAGCTCAGGACTGCAGATATCAGTAGCTCAGGACTGCAGATATCAGCAAGAACAAAAAATAATAATTATGAAATGAGGGTCATATGGTTAGTACCAAATATGTAGAGTAGTGCATCAACACAAATTTTAGTCCTGTACCAGAGAAGTTCGTAAACCGTCCTTGTTTGTTTGTTTCTTACTTTTAAATGAGTTACAGATTTCAAAGAAAGAAACAAAAGTAAAAGAGAAATAATTATTTTGACATACGATAACACGATATTTTTATTAGTCATTGCAAGAATAATAATTATATATTCTTGCAGTTTTCAGATATTTTGAAAGCATTAAGTATAATTATGTGATGAAGATGTACAGCTGGGAATTGGTTTACAGGAAAATTTATTAAAGTTTGAATTCCTTCTTTTTTGTATCTGTGTGTTTTAATGATTTCTTTAGTTTTTTAATTTTTGTTTTGTTGTGATATGGAATTAGGCGATGTAGGTTAGTGGTACATAAATCGCGTAAAAATAGAGTGTGACGACATTCCTAGTAGCACCTTGTCCTCTTTTGTAGTTTGCAGTGAAGAGAGAAACACAAGATACAAAGAAAGAAAAACTTCACAAAGATTCTATTTAACGCACCCACAGAACTATTACAATCTAATTTATTTTAATTCAAATGCTCAACATTACATAGAAGAATATCATACAAATCACTCATTGAGGTGGAAGACAGTAGGAGTAAATACTATTTTAATATATATATTTTTAAATATATAGATTTTAGATATTTTTACAATTTATTCTGCTCACTCACCTATATATTATTAATAAATTTGAATAAAATAATATGTTTTCCTTAAATCTCTTTATTTGTGTCTAATATTTCGAAACATGGCATAATTCTTAATCATCATCTTTCGTACAAACTTATTAATTATATATAAGGGAATATAAATCGAAAGTACAAAATAATGCTTTCCAAGTTGCGGTATAAACTAATTTGAGTTTCAGATTTATATATGTGACAATGTGTGACTGTGAAAACAATCAATCACTACGATACGAACAGAAAGAAATAATTATCATAAGAACTTTCGAAACATTTATTATTTTTTAATTTGTAGCTATATTGGTAAATTGCATTTTCATTTGATATATTATGTAATGCGGGCCATAGATGATCAAACCGCACTTGACAAACATGCTATCAAAGGGCGTTTGACAACCCTCGTTTGATGAAAAAAATTCTCCACACACGATCAATTCTTGTTTGACAAACATTCATTTTATTGTGTAATAAATGGGTTCTTAAAGCTTTCTCATTATATTTTTTGTTATTAACAGTCATTTTGTGAGCATTCTAAATCCAAACTTTTCATTTTATTTATTGATAAATGTTTTCAACATGAGCTGCGTATGTGTGTTGAAACTCATAACTTCAAAAATAAAAGATGCAGAAGGTCGTAAAGGTTTTCTGCTTGTGATTTCGAGCAAATATTTACAATGTTACGTAATAATAATAATGTAAAAACAGTATTTTTACAACATTGCAATTATTTATCAAAAATACTTTTCTCAACAATTAATTGCTTTCAAAGCTTTCTGAAATGTCTAGAATACATAAAAACATGTTATAATATAGGTTAATTTTCATAAAACAGTTTGATAAGTCCATAGACGGTCAAACGGGGTTTGTCAAACATCAGAAATAATGAACAGAATCATTCTTCATTAAACGGTTTAACAAACATGAAAAAGTGCCCACAGACGATCAAGACCCGTTTGACAAACGGTTTGACAAACCACTTGTCGCCGCATTTGATCGCGGCTATGGCACACATTAGTTTCAGATTGTATTATTTTATCCATAACTTTACGTGTTTGGCGTTTCTAAATAATTTTGATGCAGTAATTAAGAAATATGCTATATTTGGAAATATTAACCAGTAAAGAATGAATAATTATTTCAATACGTTTAGAAGTAGATTTAGGTGTACGTACAATACGAGCGTCAATACCACGACAAATATTTTTTCACAGTTAAAATTGAAATCCTGCTTTGGAAATTTTTAATACCCATAGGTTTACACTTCCGAATTGGAAAATTACAGCCAGAATTACTTATTTTTGTCTCAATGTGGATACTTTTTTTATCTCATATTTTAGAATATTAGGAAGTAATGTCCCCAATTTCAAAATGGGAAGTATATTTTCTCCCATTTGTCGATCAAACGTTTTCCAATATGAAAATATTTTCCCCATTTACTGAAGTTTCAAGAATTGCGAAAAAGACATCCCTAATCGGAAACAACTGAACCCTTTTCTTGATATTCCATTTAAGAAGACTTCTCACATCGTAGTCAGATGATATTTTAGTAAGTCTTCGTCTGTCTACCAATTCAAAGAACCGGGTTCAAATCCTGGTGACGGCAGTATTTTCTTAGGCTTAAAACTGTCTTAAATGATTTATTATTTAGAATAGTAAACAATATTTCGGAAAGAAAAATCATATTAAATAATAAAATGACAATGTAGTGGATATTGTTTATCACAAACAGTTTTCCTGCAACTCGCTGTATACAGGGTGTCCCAGAAATATCGCATCACCTAAGTAACTTATGAATTATAAGTTTTAGAATCTTGTTGTATAAATTGCAAACTTGTAGTAAAAATTCTGAATTTTTAGATGATCCTCTCATCTGTAATGAAGGAACAACAGAAGGCGTTACAGCAATGCCAAATTTCTTAAAATAATAGGAAACAAATATCTTCGCAGTGAACAAAGTTTCAGAGCTTGAAATTTTTTGTTCAAAACAAGTCATAATTTTTATTTAATTTTCATTTAAAAATATTTTCCAGAAATATATCCTTCAAACATGATTTTATATTTATTTCCCTTTCATCATGATTTTTGTTAATTCTTTGGATATGGAAAACAAGTTTAAATGGAAATTCCAAGCTCTCCAACTTTTTCTATTTTTTTTTTTTTTTTTTTAGAAAATTTGACATCGCTACAGCGCCCTCCGTTGTACTTACAATAAAGTTGAGTCCACCATATGAAAATTTAGAATTTTTACCTCAAATTTGCAATTTACACCAATATTTTAAAATTAATAGTTCAAAAGTTATTTAGGTGGTGCGATATTCTGGGATACCCTGTAATAGATTCTCAAAATAATACTAAAGAATGTCATGGAATTTGAAAGTTAATACAATCTTCGAATCCAACACAGACTACAGTCATGTTACAAACAGAATGCAAAATTGAAAAACGCATAGACTATTTTATTGAAGCTGCTCTAAAATGAAAATCATTCAGTGTTAATGTTGCATTATTACAGAAGGTATTTGATCGTTTGTCATATTAATTATTAAATTATTGAATAATTTTTAATTGGTAAATGAATATTTATGTTTTATAGTGACTATATGTTGTAATTAAAGTTGATTCACCTGAGCAAAAGCACTAACTGCTTGAATGCTTTTGTTTTTCTTTTACTACTCTCAAATGGAAATGAAAAATTGGTCTATTTCTCCATACTCCTATAGAGTCTTCTTCAAGATGATGTCAATGTTTCTGTGCATTATGCTACAGAATTACACTGAAGTGAGTGGAAGACAGAGTAAATAGTGTCATGGAAATTATTATACAGCAGCATTCACATTCTATTGCTTAAAAAAATAACGATTTTGAAGAGATGTTACTATTTTACTAATTTATCTTTCGTTTCACCTTTTTCTTGAAATTACTGAAGTGATGATTGAAATATATTTCATTTTACAAGACCAAAATGTCACTCATGGTTTATGTAAAGTTTTTATTCCATTAGTCATGTAAACGTCAAATAAATCATCTCGTATGTTTCTTCAGATAGGAAGTTTCAATCCCTTGATAGAGAAATATTCCTCAAAGATAAAAGTTTCTATTTCAAATCGTCACACGAGTTAAAGTAGATAGCTAATTCATCATTTGAAATAGAATAAAAATTGTTAAAAATAACATAATTTGTTCGTACATTCCATAGAGGAAGCAATTGTAAAACTAGTTAATAAAGAGATGATATTATGTATGAAGAGTTTGTGTTTGAATACAGAGTATGCCCCCCCCCCTTTCTCCATCTCCCCCCCCCTTACCTCACTCATACCTCCCACTCAAAACTTTTACTTACCAATTCCATTGAGCACATACACTTACAACACAAATGATCTAACAGACTTTCCTCTACAAAACTTCTCCCAATGGTTTGGAACAGAACCCAAATCTTAACCCCCCCCCCTCCTCCTCCCCCTCCTCCCTCTCTCACCTAACTCCCTCCACCCCTTTTACTCACTCATCGTTCAACACAGAATAGGCGTAGATTTTAACACACTGCAAAAATAATATTATTTAACAAATACTTGATTATATTCCACACAAATTAACAAAATTATACGAAATAACTCTTATCTACAATAATAAGATATTTTCTTTATATTATTCCATTTTCTTTTTTCCCTCTATATGTCGTCAATATTTTTATATTAATTTAATACTGATTATTTTGCAAAGTCTAAAATAATAATGTATTAAAGTATGTTTTTGTGGTATTTTTGTGATCGTTTCTCCCCCCGCCCCCTCCCTTTTTGTCTGTTTGCTTCTTCGCCACTTCTTTCCCTTTCTCTCTCTCTTCATTTAGGGTTTAATTTTAGTATTTTGTTGAGTTGTCGTTGGCCCTGCTAGTGTTTCAAGAGCTAAATTGGGGATTTAGGAGTTACTCCATCTACTAACAACAAAAGGTGGAAAAACAAAAGAAGGAAATTAACCTTTAACAGCAACGGTATATTCAGCAACTATTATATACAAGAATACTGTTTATGATGGTATGAAAATTTATTCAAAAGATAATTTTAATAGTGGCGTGCTGCTATAGAAACTCAAATTCAGATAGTAAAGGTTAAAGAAAATGCAACTAAATATTGATGCTGGGAAGTGATAAACAGATACTAACCTCTAATAAAACAAGGTGCTATTTTTTCATGAAAAGAATAAAAGCCTTGATTCCAAGTATTTATCATTTATTAAAAACAGATTGTGATAATGTGTTTAGTAATCAGGTTATTTCGTAAAATGTTGATAAGTCACCTCAAAGTAGAAAATGCAGAAAAAATGCTTTCACGAAATAATTGAAAGTAACCAAAATGTTGTAAATTCATACAATATTTCAGGGGTGTCCAACCTTTTATACAAGAGAGCTGCATTCTTTACACGGGATAGTTC
Organism: Campodea plusiochaeta; assembly: GCA_034698565.1. Classification (NCBI taxonomy): domain Eukaryota; kingdom Metazoa; phylum Arthropoda; class Diplura; order Rhabdura; family Campodeidae; genus Campodea; species Campodea plusiochaeta. The sequence continues at coordinate 2,487 of JAQIWE010002031.1, read as the reverse complement.
GCGGGTCGCATCAAAAAAGTATCGGGCGTGATTACAATTTTTCTAAGAGAAGTTAAAGCCAAATATCAACAGTTAAATTGCGAGGGCGAAACCCACATGAAAACCAATCGTTCGGTAGTTTTACTGTATGACCTTTTTCGGGTATAATGATTTTTCTGTATCTTTTAACACAGTAATGAGAAATCTTCACGTTTGTTTTACAGAATAGGAAAAATGACATAAAAACTACTTAATGAATTTTCCTATTTTTTTTTACTAGTGGATTATATGTAACTACAGTACATTTCGAATTTTCAAACCGATATCTTTAAAATTTAATTTCTGATGGTAAAATTAGGATTATGAATTGAAACATTTTCTTTACACGCTGTCATCAGAGATTGCTCAACAAAGGTTAACAATTTGAAGGAACTTTCATTTAAGCCATAATCGTATCTGTATCTTCATTAAATCTATTTTTATAAAAGTTCAAAGTGTGGGCTATTACTTAATTATCACCCTGTATATTCAAGTTTCCAAAAAAAGATTGCCATCTTGTATATCGGTGATAAATAATCTTCTGTTTCAGATATCCAAAGTCTAAAAACTGCTTGAATTTATAAACATTTTGAGTTGGTAGATAGTCTAGTTATATATGTCTATTGGTTAGGATCTTCGGTAAGAAATTTATATCAATTTTCTCTCTCAGATCTCGAAGATTACCACTTCGGTATATATGAATGAAATGAAGATTACCACTTTGGTATATGAATGAAATGAAGATTACCACTTTGGTATATGAATGAAATGAAGATTACCACTTCGGTATATATGAATGAAATGAAGATTACCACTTCGGTATATGAATGAAATGAAGATTACCACTTCGGTATATGAATGAAATGAAGATTACCACTTCGGTATATGAATGAAAGCTGTTTATTTTTCAAGGGTACGATTTTTAATTTGCTTTTATAATATGATTTCAAGATATTCTAAATATAAAATGAAAGTGAGAATCAGAATACTTTTATTTAGTATTCTTGGAGGAATAAATAATATTTATTCCTCGAAGTGTCCTGTCGACCCGTGTTATAGAGGAATTATTGATGAATGAAAAAGAAAATGAAAGTGATGTAAATTTGATCCCATTAAAGTTCTCCGTATCTATAATATTTCCATACTTCCCATTAAATATTCTTCTTTCCTCATATTTAAACAATTATTTATTTAATGGGTAGTACTTCACCAGCAGCATTAAATGACGAGACTATCTTCATCAGCATGTAATTGGGATTAATAACTTCAAATTCTATTATCATATAATTATTTTATCAACTTCAATGTTATTTATTAAAATACGAGTCACCTCAGCATTTTGTTTTACCTGTATCTGATCCACCTTTTCCGAGATTATATAATATTGTTAGTAATGGCAGAATTGTATAGTGAGTATAAAGCCATATTATGTGACTCATGAGCTAAGACTCGTTAAGGAAAGTAACCCATTCATCGATCTCACAAATATAATTTAAAACATAATATTTACAAAAGTGACAATCTGTATTCATTGATGCATAGAATTTCTGATAAAATTTCATTAAAATAACTGATTTGATAGACATTAGTCACATTACACAATGTGGAAAGTATTACTCGTACATTGAATTTGAAAATATGTAAATATGATTATAAGACGAAAACATATTTATTTCTTCTTCATTATATTTTCATTATATTATTTTACATACTCCTAAACATCACATTGTCAGTGAGTTTATTAGACTGATGACAATTTAAGAAAATCTCTTGAATTTTTACTGTTTATAACAAGTGATTACGGAATATGAATTCTCCTGACGTTTTATCGATTTTAAATACTCTATAACTATAATATTACAAAAGTGACAAAATTCCAATATTATGAAAGGTAACTACTTTTGGTGCCAGATCAGAATCAAATCCTCCGAGTTTGAAGAATAATGCATCAGAAAGTTTGAATCGAACAGGTATACTTCACGTAGATATATATTATGCTCTATTTATCCGGGTATTTCATTAATATACGTTTAATATTACCAAATTATTTAATATATTTACTTTTTACCTTTTCGTATAGGTAATTTTTGCTAGTTTTTCATACTTTTAGGATGGTATGTCTGGATTGGGAACATTTTTAATCTATTTTTTGTTAATTCATAATCTAAATTGCAAAAAGGCTGCAAAAGTTAAAGCGTATACTGACTTAAATGCTGATTCTACAACAAAGATCGTTATTGGCTGTAATATTACGTACTTTTTATATATAGTTGTTATACCCGAAATTTTGGATCTGTCGAAATGAAATTTTCTGTCGCTTCTCGATTGCTTATAATTTGTATAATATAAACAAGCAGCATATTATTTCCCCTGGAAAAAATGAAAGCCTTGATTTCGAATTTAATATTTGTTAGTTTGAGCAATATCCTACGTTTAAAATACAGGATTGATAAAGGAGTTTGTGATATA
>JAQIWE010002030.1:0-14129 GCA_034698565.1 Campodea plusiochaeta | reverse complement strand
TTGTATCGACCGCTAGGGGTGAAACCATCTAAATATTAACATTGTATATTGTCCCCCTTTGCCTTCTCTAAATATTATTATTACGTCAATATATTTTGCAATTGTTTAATAAATACAACAGCTAGAACATGGAGAGAACGTCCTAAATATTCGGAATAATTTAGGTTGCATAGAAACTTTAGTGAACCCATTTTGTACGCACCATTACATATTGACATATTATTTTTTACTTCTTCAGGGTAGTTGTTAAAAAAAAAGGTAAAATTACAATTATTACTAAATTCCAAAAAGTATGTTTTATCATTTTTTACTGAACTTAAAAACCGTAGATTCAACAGCATGAAATCCTGTAACTTTCGCAATTCTTGGAAGTATAACGTCTTTCCGTTTTAAGTGTTGCAGAGATGTAGACTAATCTTTATCTTTAAAATGTGAACTTTGCGACATATCGAAACTATCATGGTTATAATCCATTACATCATCTAAAGTTTTATGAGATAAAAGTGCCAAAGATTTGGAAATGTGTTGAAATGAATGAAAAGAAGATAAATAACTTCTATCTAACGTCATTCTTGTTATACACTATATCAAATATCTATTCTGATGGAATAGTTTTAAAAGCTGATTGTACTGTTAGCCAATAACGGGAAGTGGTTCTTACGTATACATAAAAAAAGTTCCAAAGTTTTCAGCCTCTTTATTACGCCTTTTTTTTAGATCACGATTAGATCAGTGCATTTACCAAATTTATGCTAGTTAGACGAACCAACTAGCAAAGAAATTAAAGTGCGTTGTACTACATTAGCTTTCATCTCAAAAATAAGTACCACAAAAGCGTGTTTGTGTATATAGCATTACTAGCAGGTTACCAGGCGTTGCCCGGGGATTGAAATTCAAAATTTTTGTTGATTGTATGAATCAATATTTTTGTCTTGTTTTAATGCGTTCGTTAATTGCAATACATTAGATATTACAAAAGTTCATAATTAAAAACTCATGTCACTTTCAATCATGGAGAACTTATTCTTGCGCTTCCACTTTTTTTTAAATGTATAGTCTAAGTATAACATGGGTATAAGGCCTACTTGTAGCCTACATAAATTGGATATTCAATAAATAAAAATAAAAAAATAATATTATTGCGCTTAGATTTCTTAAATTTTGTCTACTTTGGCATAACTATATTGAACACACAATGGTATTATAAACTAATGGAGATATAATATAAATTTAAAAGAAAACTTTGAGAAATTTTGAAAATATCAGCAAGCAAATCATTTTCCAAAAGAGGAGGATAATTCGAGTGAAATGGACTAGATGGCTTCAACTAATCTAAGACCCGACTTTACGAGATCGACAACAACGAGAAGGCTGATATCCTCGTCCTTCGTAGATGGGAACAGAACGTATCCTTACGAAATCAAGATGTTCTCATCTAGTTTCAGCTTAAACCTAACCATCACGTTTTGTTGAATTCTATAGGCGTTTTAGTGAATTAAAAATGTTGTTCAAAAGAAGTCGACGGTTGATTTTACTGAACATGATCTTAAAAATAATGAAGCTGTAGGTGTGATTCATGCACGGTGTTCTTATAATTCCGCTAATTTCGTTTTAAAGGCTTGGTAGCATATTTTAAAAATCGCAATTGCGGTTAAAAACCCTCCAAATAGGATCTAGTACTGATAATGCAGTTTTGAACTGCTGTATTGCAGCAAATCATGTAAGACAGTTGCAAATGTGTATGGAAAATGTAAACGATGGGGTGTTTATGTGTCCAATCTCGAATATTTCGTATTCATTCGTATTGACCGCACCGTCAATATTCGTAATCAATCAAATGATCTGTCACAATTTTGTTAGCCACGGAACGCAACACAGGCGGCGTCATATTTTCGCGACAATTGTGAAAATTCTATAAGCAGTAATTGTTTTCTTCAACTAATACTTTTCTCTGTACAGAGCGATTATTCTCAGATAAATCTCCACTGTTTTTAGGCTTTCTGCAACCTTCAACAGTAAAAAAACTGAAACATAAAATCTCCTAGGTAATATTTTGGAGGGGTGTTTAACCCAAGAACCGATTTTAAAATTGCCGGCACTCGTCTAAAAATGAATTTAGCGGTATTATATAAGAACACTGTACACGAATCACAGATACATCGTCACTTCAAGATCATTTTTCAAAAAAATTGACCGTAAATTATTCGCGCAGCACCCTTCGAACTAGTTTCATTTGAACAAGCCTCGTATCTAATGTAGCAGAAAAATTCACACTTTTCAATGAAATGAAGAACACTATGACTCTTTGAATCTCTTCAGACTTAAAAATACAAATACCTATCATTCAGTATAGGCCTATAATAGTGCAATACGTCGGAAACAACAATTTTAGTTTACCGTATAGCAATAATAAGAACCAAGGAGAAACATTACTGATAAAGATCAATGAAAGAGTAATATTTGAAACAAATTTAGATAGATTATATCTAAATTTGTTTCAGTAGATACTCCTCCCGTTCTTTTCGTAACATTTTCTCCAAAGATTATACCGTCGAATTATTTTGCCAAGTCATATGAATATAAACGAAAAGGTATGACAATTTCGTGTGGTGACGTTCCTTATTCTTTTGCATTATGTAATTTGTTTCCACTGATCTCTATGGTGATAAAACGGAGAATATGAGGAACATTTCTGTAATTCACATATTTAGTTATTATTTAAGATGATTTAAAAAAATTAACAAATCTTACTTATAAGCAGATAACATAAAAGTTTTCGCATGTAACATAACAACAGCTTTCTTTTTATATTACTTGTTATTACAATGTTACATTTTAATATTGAAGCGAAAAAATCAGAAGATGATTTTATGTTACAACATATAGAAATGTTGTAATTTGGCACTTTGCGATACTATACTTCTTCATAAAACTATACGTAACCAATGGGGTTCAACGAGCAAAGCTAAGCCGCCAGGATCGCAAGTGTAGTTTGAGGGGAAAAGCTTTTTTAAGTTGTAATTATTTAACTCTTTTTGATATGTAGGAGGAAGATAAGTTTATATAAGTGAATAATAAAATGTTCTTTATATTTTGTAATTACCCAGAACTTTGTATTCGTCATTTTTATCTCATTTGTCTTCTGCTAAATCCCTCAAACTACACGTGCGCCACCGCACTTGTTGAACCCCATTGTTTCAAAAGCTTTGCGAATATCTGATTATACAGCTGTAAAAATTTATGTTGGACAAATTCCATAAAACGATTGAAATATTTGCGTTTTTATTCAACGCCTCGATCAAATTCCACAAGTTCTCGTGCACTTTCGACCTCAAAAGAGAAAATACTGCAAAACATCAACAAAGTGCCCTTGCACCTGAAAATGCTGACAACAATAAAATTATGATCTTTTGATGAACTTTATTGACAAAGTTTATTTACTGAATATATAAATCATGAAAGCTTTTTCATTCGTTTACCTCGTGTAAATATGGCGTAATAAAGGAACGTTGTATTCGTGTGGTTGAAACATATAACGGATATATATTCATATAATTCTTTGACCTTTCTATAGATGTTACTATATATGTTAACATAGTTTAATCTGGATAACTATACATTAGGGATTCCGAGTTCATCTTTTTTGTTTTAAGGGCTAATGATAAATAAATTGTTTGAAAGGAAATCTAGAAATATGCGGTCAAAAGGCTAACAAATAATTATATCATAATCGGTTAGAGACCCCTTGTTGCTTATGCAAACTGTCGTTTTTTCCGTCAAATATTACAATTACTGGACTTATATAGTGGTTATATATATTGTTTAGTGAAATTTGAACACATTGTGTTTTAAATAAATATTACGGACAGCCATAACCTATTCCACAAATTTTAAATATTCCTTGTTTATTCAGAAAATAAATATATTAAATCAATTTTAGACTGATTTAATCTAAACTAAAAAAACTGAAACTATCCTGAACTTATTTCAGTTTCAGTTAGATATTATAACAACATACTTTTCCAGGAAGCTTTCTTTATAATTTTTTTCGTTATGAAATATAGAAAAGTACATATTTTTTTCGTAATAATTACATTTGTCACATCTTAAATAAATATCGATAAATTTTATTAAACTACAGGGAATATTTAGCAACTTTCGTGGGATATTCCTTATTCATAACTATGGAATTTTAAGTTTTATAATTTTAATACGAGTATACTGTTAAATATACTACATGTTGCTATTCATATCACAAACATAATTACCGCTCATATGCCGAAAATGTTCAGCATTAAAAAAAATGCTGGTACACTAGAAAAAAATTCTGGCAAGGCACATTTTCTGAATAAAATTATATCATAGTTTGGTATATAATAATGACAAAAAAACCTACTGTAAAACGGAAATACGTTATCATGTAATATCTTCGAAATACAATTTAAAAAAAAAATCGTACATATATATATAAAGCAGGTTAAAATATTTTAAAACACTATTTTACAGCAAATAGCGTTAATTTTATCTCTACGCTCACGACCTCCTCGGTCCTTTTAATATATACCAAGGACGAAAGGATATACAAAGGAATTAGTTCAGGCCATCAGCCTCTGAAGAAGCCAGATTCCAACTACTTTTATCTACAGGGAAGATCAAAACGTTTAGTTTCGCGGACAAGAAAATTCGCTATCAATTTTAACCCGTATACATCATTCTGAGTAATTAATTTTATTTAAACACATAATATTGTTAAAAATACGATTATCAACAGAACTATTACTGTATATTATAAAAATTATACTTTCAAAATTATAATACGAATTCCAAATATACAAAAATATAATGAAAACAAATAAATGATTAACCATACTTATAAACGGAAAGATCACGATTTTTCAGAACATTCTCTGAATTTAATAAATTTATAATCAAAAGACAATTCTTTTATTTCCGGTATGTAGAGCGTCAAATGGATATATTCACCAAAATGAAAAGACAATATATCCATAAACTCTGCGTATTCTATTGTGAAGTCTTATAAAACGTGTAAGTTTATGCATATATAAGAGTAATTATTTTGTAAATTTACGAAGCATGAGGTTTACCTACCGATGCAAATGAAATGATAGGGTTTGTGAAATGCAATATAAACGTATGTAAAGAAGTCCTCGGAGAAATTTCAAGGCCAAGTTCAATAATTACTTTCCTACGTTAAAATGAACTTTTAACTCTATTAATAAACAAATAACGTAATACGGTGAAGTATAAATCTATTCAAAAAAATAAACATGAATATTATTTTTATCGTCTGTATTGACACGGTGGTATTTACTACCCATAAAACAAAATGTTATATGACAATAACAGTTCAAGTATTCTTCCAATATACGATGGGTATTTTATGACATGTAATTTGTACCTGTAATAGATTAACGACCCCAACAAGGAGGTTGACTCCTGAGATAGTTTCTTCATCGCGCGTCAAAATCTCTTCTACTTTTCCATTTCTCCAAAGTACGAATGCTGGTCCGGGATATACAGTTTCTAAATGAGATGTATGCTTTAGGAAACCTTCCGGCGATGGTGCTTTCCGCGATCTTATATGCAAATTGGGCTCTGTCATCTGAAAATAGAGTATTTGTGATTATATTATTCTGTTATGAGCTTGAAGTTGCGGTTACTTTCCTGCTGTTGGGAAACTTAATTAAAATGAAGTCATATCAATTTAGGTTAGCATACAAAAGTATTTTATCTGCAGATGACGTTAATATATATTTTTAATCCGTGAATCTCATTTTTTAACGTTTACTTATTTTTTTTTCTTTCAAATCACTGATGAAGATGTAGATAAAAAGAAATTATTCCTATCGGATTTAATATTAACAAGTTTTATTTCTTGGTATTAGTAATGATGAATCCCGAGAGCAGGAAAACATTTGTATTTACGTCAATTTTCTAACCTTGATTTGTAAAAGAAATAGATCTGGATCCGCATTGTCCTGCCATATTACTGCTATCTCTACAAGGGCGATTATTTGATGTCCAACAGTGGCATTGGCATTAACTGTGATTTTATTATCTAGAGGAACTCCTAAACTTGGCGCCTCACTCAGGAGCGTCTCGACGGTGTAGGTATATTCATATTTTCCTCCAACATTCAGTTGTCTTGCAGTACTTGCTGATGAATCGTGAGAAAGAAGTACAAATGCAGAAGTATACGTAAAAAACAAACTCACAATTACTTTCACATACAAAGGAATTACGGCTTTAAATATCATGGTTGACATAAGAATCGTTATAGCTAAAAATAGTTTTGGCTGATTGCTGTTCCTCTGGGTTACATTTGTCTTTTTTTAACCGTTATAAATATTCGTTCCGTTATAACAGCCTTTCATATGATAAAGTATAGTGAAGAATTTGCTTGAAATAGCATCACAACTCGTTGGATCATGTGATGAAGTGCTGCTTTGGATCTCCGGTTTTTTGTGATCACACCGTAATGACCGATTGCATGAGATTGCATTGTCACTCAATCAGAACATGAATTTTTATTGCGATGAATGGAACTATACAATTTGTTACATATGTATTCATTATTGTCATCTACACTAAAAATAACACTCACTAAAATTTAATTTTCGTTAAATTTATCAAGAAATCACAGTTACTAAAAATTAACTCTTCAATAACTAAATTTGTCCATCGAACTCAATTTAATTTTATTGGTCCATAAAAACGAGTATATCAGTATCCGAAAATAATTAATGAACTCGTTCTTGAAGCCGTAAAAGTTACGCAACAAGGTTGTATTGAACATCCAAACAAAAACACGTGTTTTTCACAAACATTCCACACGAAAAGAAAATTGATCACCACTTTTGTAGAATCTTCTCGATTTCAACGAACATGCAAGATAACATACAGTCACATTCCACAAACAATTAAGAAAGTAGTAACAATATATCAAAGCAAGACATAACAAATCTTCACCGGCACCACATCAACACGAAATACAAGAACTAACTGCTACAACCAACTGCCAGCAGTGGAAGAGCAGACAGCACTAGTGCTTCTTCTTTTTTTCCACGGTTGCCGATTTTTCAGAGATACGAACTCATGGATTAGTAAAGAACGTAAAGAGTGTTAATAACACATCATCATTCCAATAGGGACAAAAACAAAATAACATATTTTTCTTACTTACTTGGAGCCTGATGACACACACAGCCTAAGGGTGAACCCAACATAGATTAATTTGGTTGTTTACATTTTTGGCACTTCGCCCAGATAAAGGGCACTATTGATATCATTTATCATTTAGTTCTATTATATATTGACAGAGGAATTTCATAATATACGTATTTTGCTTAATTTTTGTAAAAGGTGAATGACAATACGAAAGTTTAAATTAGTGATGAAATAATGTTTTTTATATATAATTTTAATACTATAACGACTTGGATACTACAAGATATAAATTTATATTATATAACTTTTCGATCATTAACCAATTCCGATTTTAGTTTTAGCCAGGTTAGATTATTGTCAGGGATCTGTAATATCACAATCTGGTTTTATTTCAGTGAACCTGTCTACTGCAAAACTTGTTTATAGTCGACTATGTTAAATTGTCGTGGAAATAATTTCCAAATAATTAATTGAAATAATTATATAATTAGCAGTATTATTATGTAATAATACTACGATTATTATATAATACTTCTAATAATTTTATAATAGTAAAATATTTAAAAATGTGGGAGTATATTACTTTATCTTATTTCTTTTTCACTCTTCACGGTCGAGGTCACATAATGACACAGATCAAAGGGCTTTATGAATCAATAAGAAACGTCACTTCTAGCCTTACTGATGTGCATAAAGAGAATTTTTGTTCTGCTCCAAGAACTATAATTGAAATAAATATTTTTTTCTTAAATTATGGAAAATACAGTATTACAATCTATGATAAAAATGATATTCTGCAAAAACATGAAATTTATGCAAGGAAATGTTTGACAGATTTATTATTTACTGTAGCACTTCTCAACTGGAATTTCTAAGATATATTTTTTTAAAGTTTGTCAGGTAATATATCATCAGTATTTCAATGAATTCTTTTGCTAGTTGATTTTTTTCAGTAATTTATTTACTTCGAAAGAATTTATTATTGAGTTAATTTAAAGATGTGAGTTTTAAGCAAGTAGAATTAAACGCTGTTAGTGTTAATAAAGATGCGACCATATAGAAACATTAATTAAACAATATGAAACAGAAAAGTGGCTCTTATTTGGAATCAGAATAAATTGTTTTTCGAATTAGTTTTTTACAGTTTTTTCCTACTCTGTCTCTAACCACTATCGGATTGATAAAGTTCGATCAATGGACTCGAAAATTAAAATGTGGAATGATAATATACTTCTGAGAACTTTTCTATATACTTCCCTATACATAACAGTGGCTGTTATTGGATAGATTGACTCGAAATTCAGGAAATATTGATCGATTCGATATTCGTTGAATTTCAGTCGAATTTTGAAACTCGCCCCATTTTTGGAATCGAAACAAAATCGCCCTTCAAAAACATATATGGTTTCCTATACCTATCTGGTTCCATTATCGAATTTATCGACTCGATATTCGTCAAAGTTCGATCGATCGACTCGAAAATCAAAATATGAATTATTTCCTCCGCGATTTTTTTTCTATATGCTTCCCTATACCTATCTCAAGCCGTTTAGGAGCTGTTTCTCGCGACAGACGGACGGACATACCGAGGACAATAGATGCTTTCTGCGCTTCGCCGCAGGTCGCATCTAAAAATGAAGCTGGAAATAAATAAATTCAATTATAACATCGATGACGACTCATACCGAAATCCTACAAATGTATTTTGTAAATAGAAACAGATATTCTTCAACGAAATGTAAATAAAGTAAAATAATATTGACATAATTAGAAATTTGTGCTACCTACAGTACAGATGTGGACTTCTAAGTATGAACTTTTATGCCTCGAATTTTATACATTTATGGAATTTAAAAATAAAGTAAAATATAATTTCCTTATATAATTAATATTAATTAAGTTTAAATTGATGATATGAGTTGAAATATACTGCGAAATGTGATTATTATATCAGTAACGTGATGATTTCTGGAACGATATTTAATTTTTACATGTTCTAACTTTATTACATCATTTATATCAATTACGGTACTGTGTGTGCTTTACATAAAACTAACATAATATTGTGAAATTATTATTTGATGAAGTATTCACACTTGACGAGAAAATTACTTTTTTTTCTGGGACAGTATGAGTATGAATATTACTAACTTGAATTGGAGCTCGAGTCGAAATAGCAGTATCCGATGAAATTAAGTTACCTGTATTTTTTTCTATATTTTACTTGTACCTTTTTTTACTTATAAATCATTATTAATATCCTTTCGTCGGTATATTAAAATTAAGATTATTCACAGGCGTTTAAAATAATTAATGTACTGTTTGAAGTTCGTAACATTATACGTAGATCGACACCAATAAGCCTTTACTGTGAAGGGCTAAATAGTGTAATTTTATGGGGCAAAGAAGAAAAAATGTGATAATTCAAGTAATTTTGTGAAAACTCAACAAATACCCCTTGAAATGGAAACTTCAGATGTTTTTTCATAAACATGCAGTGACATTTTTTTTACTGTTATTACCTGATTCACAATTTAATTTCTAAGTTACCAAAGTCACTGTTTTTGAAAATGCAATGTTGCAACATCTTAAAAAATAATCCCTTTCAGCAGTTGATTTATTTTTTTTATGTTTAGAATTTTGGATCAATTTCCTTCTAGTTTTTAGATTTTCATGAAAAACAGTAACTTCTAAACAGAAATAAATAATTAATTACGGTAGAAACAAGAAGCTTGGCAACACCGTGCTCTGACTTGCTGAATTTACAGGTCAATTACTATGTGAAGGAAACTTCTTTAATTTTGGTTAGTGACTCCAAATTTCATTTAAAAAAATGAATTTTCATTTAATAAAGGTATTTTGTAAATTTCGTAATGATTAATATTTTTTAGAGCCATTTTCTCCATTTGCCCATGACAATTTCATGTATTTGACCTTCACAGTAAAGGCTAATTGAACTAAGGTATTAGTTCTAATTTACTAGAATTATTACTAACTATATTCAGAGAAATGTATTACTGATAGTTTAATAATATTCCTTCAATAAAAAATAATAAAGTAAAATAAAAATTAAATGAAAGTCGTGAAATGAATTAATGGCACTCATGGTTGCTCATTACTAATTACAGAATTATGTAATCAACTGTGAGCCGAATTGAACACGTAATATTTATGTGTAAATTATTTAACAAATCAGTTACACGTTGAAAGAAATAAAATGTTTTAAACCTTTATTTCTTTCAGCGGGCTGCTTCATTTTTCAACACACATATCCCGTTTTACTTTCTTTGTTCTCTATTGTACACGCTTTCCCAAAAGACTGATAAGCTGTGTTGAAAAGAACGGCTTCCCGCTGGGAAAGAATGCTCCTTTAAGGAATCATGTTAAATTTTCAAAGTACTTCTCTTTGAAGTAAATGTAAGTATTGTATGCATTTAAAATTCAGAAAAAAATGCTTTAAAATATTGTATTGTAATCAATATGGATTTGAAGAACAAATGGTATAATCTCAGAATCACAACATAGGTTTCAGAGTGATGCTAATTGACATTAAAGGAAACTGTCATGGTTTCAAGTGATTTTCGAACTAGCCAAACTGCCAAACGTCGCGAACTTTTCTCAGTGACGTAACCTTTCTAAGAGGGGGATAGAAAGAAATTAATAAAAAATTCTGAAACTCCAGCTGCTGAAACCGATAACTGAAAAGTTATCGACTAGATCATGAATGATGTTGTACAACTATATGAATGATATCAACAAAATAACCAATTCAACAAATACGAAAATAAACTGAAGTACATGCCAAGGTATAATAATGAGAACAATAGTTATGGCTACATACATGCAGTATGCATGCAATCACGGGATACCTGCTGATAACGAAATACAATTTAGCAATTTTCCATACCCAACGAAAAGTTTGCTAGTTCGAAGATCACCTAAACCAGAGTATTACAAATTAAATCCTTATTTGAAAATAACTACACGAAAACCCAAACTAGCAACTCTTTTATCCCAAACCACACACGGAAATAAATGATCGTACATTTCTTTTTTCAGCCCATCCACTTCTAGTTCTTACCTAAGAAGACAACGGATAGGAAATAAATGATCCACTGTGATTCAGCCATAGTTAAATTGTACGGTAGAATGTTGTTTATCTCCTCCTTCACTATTTCTTACTGATGCCCTTGCTCCATCATTGCCCTCGCTCAACTTCTTATCAAAAACACATGATTGTATATATGATCTGCTGTACCTCTTCGTCATAGAATGCATAAATACTTTGTAAAAGAATTCCATTTAACTGTATTGATTTTTATCTATTATTAGAAAGGGAAATTCAAGATATTGCCTTTTCTTATTTTATATTTTCTCTCTTCGTTGATTTTTCTGAATTCAATTACTTTGATAGAAAATCTTAAATCAGTTTTTTCCATTCTTTTCAGATAAAAGGTAATTAAACTAAAGCATACTCATGGTATATAAGTGGCAGACAATGAACTCCAATAAGGTTGTGGGAGGCAAATACAAAAATATCTTTATGTTCATTCCGATACAACTTTTCTTCCGATTTATTTTGACCATTTTGAACGCAACCTCGAAAAGGAAAAAGTTATTTCTATTTTTATATTTTTCTGTGTAAACGAATTACCTTAAATTACATAGGAAACCAATGATGTTAACCATGAAAACTTGCTTCACTAACAAGGCGAATAAAAAGTTTTTATATGTAATTTTGTTTTTGACAGTATGTTAGAACACAAACTGGAGAATTCATATAAATTAAAAGTCAATATCGCAGCTAACGTTTCAGTCATTATAAGTTTTCTTCTCTCAGTTTCATCTGATGTTATTTGATCTCTAGATTATGACGAGCTTTAATTCATTTCAAAATATCTGATTTAAATAAATTATCTTTTTTTATATATCATATAAACTGAAACCAAAGGTTAATAACGAACCATTACGGCATTTTCTTTAACCCAATATTTCTTTTATTTCCAAATGTGTAACATTACTGTATAGAACAATAAAATTAAGTTATTTAAGAATTGGTGAACCATTTCCGGACCTGTGAAAATGCACACAACGCCACTGTCCAAGTTGACGATGCCATACTCTCGTTTCTTCAGTTGAAAATGTCTGTGGTTTGCCTTGCCTGAAAGTTATAAAGGAAATTATTATAAATTTAACAAGGCCTTTAATAAGTAAATAAAGGAATTAAATGCCTTTAAGATTGATTTTTGAATTTTCATTAATTTCTTTCTTAAATAATATTTACAACATTTGACCTGCAAAAGAAACTGCCTGGTTGGAGAAATTATTGTGAGCGAGCTGAAGGCAGGAACTCCGGAGTGGGGAGAGCGTCTCTTCCCCCTGGAATTCGAGATTTATTTCTTATCGTGGAAATTAAGTGTAGAAAATATAACTAAAAGTCTAAAACAGTAAAAACTACATTTATCTTAGAATAATGGAGCCAAAATTTTACAAAATAGAGTAAAAACGGTCTCAAATATTCAGTTTTTAGTATAAGTTTTCAAAATTTTCTCTCCTTATTTTCGTATCGCCGTAAGTTTTTTTTTTTTGGGGAATCGCTCCCTGTAAATAAAGGGTTTCTCATTATATTACAAGATACCAGTTTAAAAACATTTTTTTTTTTGCAATTAACCCGATTATGTTATTCTGTGGGATCTGTCAATTTACTGTGTTAAATATGCAGTAGTATATAATAAAATATTAAACTCTGATATTTAATAACAATCTCGTAATTGTGTATTTATATGTCATAGGAACTGCTGGTATATATACTTTCTTTCTGCATTATACTTAGAACAAAGTCTAAAAATACTGAATTGATGTTATGACACAAATATAATTTCTTTATAACCTTCAAGCATAATAAGCTACTAAAATTTAACAGTATATGAATATCACTTACTGTCTTCATGACAAAATTAAACATCCTATCATAATAATGGATACTCAGCTAATTTAAATGTGACGAAAAGACACCATATTTTTTCTTGCAACCTCAGCAGAAATAGTTATAGCGAAAGCAAAGTTCAAATATGATTGTGGGGTGTCTTTTATTACGACTTTTCACAATATGTTTATCAACGGATTGCGTAAAAACACTGTTGTAAAATAATAAAAATATATGTGATCAATTATATATTAACAATGAAAATATTTTAAAACACTAATATGTCAATATAAATCGGATTTTACAAGAATAATGTATAAGAAATTGCGAATATTACAGATTTTCGTCAATATTAATGACATATTCCTATAAAAACATTTCCGAAATAAATAACAAATCATAAGGTATTGATAACATAATGAAATGAAATGAGTTCCTATATGAAATATTTAAAAAGTGATGTAATGGTATTTTTTTAATTTTAAATTAACGTACAGTATATCCTGTAGTCTCTATATACTTTTGCCATTAAATAAATATTCATTCATTCATTCAAATACTGATGTCCAAAACTCTTTTTAAAGTATGTTATAATACTTACATGTCGAGTAAAATCATCAATCTGTTGTAAGATATTGCTGCAGCATCATCTCCAAGAAGATGTACATTTGGATTATATAATTCACTCCTTATGTGAGTGTAAGCCTTAGACAAAACTATATAAGTGAAAGAAAACAGTTATGATGAAATTTACTTCTGCAGGTAAACATATATAATAATAAGTTTTTACGGGTTTTCTATGAGATTAAGTTAGTTGTGGTACTAAATTTAGATCATTTTGCCTTTTAGACAAACGATCTCCTGTGTCATACGACACCACGCCAGCATTAGTGTATATTGGGTTGGATAAGCACGGCACAAGTTGGAGACAATCATAATAATATTGTAAGAGTTGGAGTAATAAAGCAGCCAATATGATTTAAAACATCATAATATTTCAACATTTATACAATGT